>VZTL01050373.1:15000-41340 GCA_013400535.1 Scopus umbretta | reverse complement strand
ACTCCCAAGACTCCTTTGAAAACTCTGAGTCTGAGCACAGGAGACTCGAAGGTGGAGTACACCAGACTGTTGCTGCCAAAAACTAGAGTATTTTTTTTTTAATAAGGGCTCAAACAAACTAATAAAAAGACTCCGTCAGCAGGGCAAATTTCATTCCAGCTGGGAGCTGGATTCCTGTTAAAAGAAAGTGCCAGCAGGCCCTTTAGCTCCAATGGCACTACCAGACATAGCTATAATTACGAGCTTTCTATTGCTGTGTGAAAGCTGTTATGAATTTCAGTGGGCAGAGGGGCACTGAGGAATAGTAAATCACCCAAACAAAAGGTATGGGCAGCAGGGAGTAGGCTCCGGTGTTAACCAAGCACCATTGTAAAGACCTTAAATTATGAACATGTGCCATAGTTAAAACAGGATCTGCAAACTGGGAGCTAATTGTCCCCGAGGCACCCAAGCATCTCTGCAAGCACGGGAGAAATCAGGCCATGCTTTACTGGTCCTCTGTCCCCAGGAATCCCAGTGCTCCCTGTTCATTTGCAGGAGTGGAAAGACCACGGCTGTGGCTTCAGTGCAGCTGGGGAGAGCTGTGCCCTTGGTCCCACGCACCCCAGGATGCTCAGAGCCTCCTTGGCCAGGCGCAGCCGTGCTGTGCAGGGAGTGTGAGCAGGGACCTCCATCCCAGTGACCAGCGAAAGACCCTGTCTCCTTCTGGGGAAGAGTAAGAGGTACATGAGAGAACAGATGATGTTTGTGAGAGCAAAAGACCCAGTGATCCAGAAAGTATCTTTTTGTCTCAAGTTTCCATGTAGAAAATTCCTCCCTAAGCCAGGTTCATTGCTGGGGCACCCTTAGCTGATCTCCACAACTGGCGCCTGATTTTAGCTTTGCATTTGAGGTCTGGAAAGAGGCTGCTGCAGAAGCAGAGCACAGGCCAGAGAAAGGGAAGTAGATGAGTGCACAGAGAAGAGCTCCGGAGGCAGCTGGGGCTCCTGCCTTATTCACACCCATCGCAGCCCAGCCTCTCCCTCCATGCATGGCCCCCACCCCGCAGACCTGCACGTGAGGACCCCTGTTGCTCGTCTGGAGCCTCAGATCGCAATTCCAGCTCAGCTTCCCTTGCAGCATTCGGAGGAGGTCTTTGAGTGCCGCAGCATCCCTCCTCCGGCCCCAGCCAGACGCCTCGCTCAAGCTGTTGCTCCAGACTGCGATACCTGGTTGTGCCAGGGAGAGCAGGAGCTGTGGGCACAGTCGGAGAGCACCGGTACAGTGCTGTACCCCACTCGGAGACAACACAGGCTCCAGGAACTGCCGGGGCAACAGGGAACTCCCTCCCCTGGGCAGTAGCAGAAGGCTGGGACCCTGGCAGGGTCTCCAGCAGCGAGATGGAAATCCAGACCTTTACCCAGCTCCATACGGCCTCTCTGTGCCACAGCTTTCTACAAGCAAACTCACAAAGCATAACTTCCTATTAGCAGTTATTTTAGTAACTACTGTCACCACCCCTCCAAGCACAAACTCTGAATAATTTGTTGTTGATTTGTACATGGATTTGTACCAGGAAAGATTTTCCCAAGACCCCCAGCTTTATACAGCCTCCTTTATTAGTCCTGGATGGAGCGTTTGCAGGAAGGTGAGCCTAAGGCTAAGCTGTGAGTCAAAGGACTGGTGCTCAGTGCTGCGGCCTCACCAGAGGAACCTAAATCAACCCCAAACTAGAACTTCTAAGGGCAATTTAGGCCCCCAGCATGAGTTATAGCTAGCCAAGGTGGCTCTCCCAAGCAAACCAGTGTTTATTGGTCAGGTGGACACAGAACACAGTCTTTGAGCTGGAAACTTTTTGCCAAACCTAGCAAAGAAATGAGTTTGTTTGGTGACTTCATCCTCTGCTGTGTGTTGTCAGAGATGCCCTTTTCTCCTGAAGAAGGCCTCTTACCCCAGTCCTCTCCACTTAATTCTGGGGACAGTCATTACTTAACATCTCACTCACATAGCGTTTTTGGCATCCTCTAAAATGGGCCTTCCTTCCCTGGGTGCTCCAGAACACCCATTGGGTAAGGCCCACATCTCCAGGCAGGATTTTGAGCCATTTCACCCATTTCTAGCCTGTGCATGGAAGGCAGGGTGCAAGCAGCAGCAGCGAGCACGCAGCCCTTTGGCTTACACAGGGAGGGAGCCCCACACGCCTCCCCTCCCACCTTCCCCTTCCTACTCCCTCCGTCCCATTCCCCAGGGATTACGTTTCTATTTAACCAGCCGCTTCCTTGCCCATTGTCCCCAGGTCTCCGCAGCCGTAATCGTCCTGCCCAGGGAGACAGGGCGGCTTGAGCAAACAACAGCATTGCCTAACAACACGGGGAGAATTTCGATGTTTGCCAAAGCGGTGTTTTCCCCCTCCCCTTGATGGATTTTCCTACTTGGAAAGATTTGTCTGCAGAGCATAACTTCTCTGCACCTTGAGAAAGTCAGTGCTCTCCTCGAGACAGCTGCAGTATTAATATCCCAAACTGGGGAGCAAGGAGGGAGAGTGTGTGAGTGAAGAAGCAAGTCTGCACCAAACCACGTCAGTAAAATGAGAAAGCCAAAGATTGCGCCATAAATAAGGACCAGTTGACACTTCTTAAATTCATAGCTTTAGCACACAGCAAAGTGTCTCCTTTTTATCAGGAATTTGTTGACAAGGGTTGCAAAAAGATCTACAAATAATACTGAGTGGGGCTATGAAAATGTATTTGTGGAACATTTCAGTATCAGGGATCACCATTATATCGGAAGAATTCATCTTCCTGGAACATTTTATTAGTATCTAGATTTTATAGCTGCTCCCTTTTAATTTTTTTTTAAATTTATTATTTTTTCATTCCTCCAGCAAACGTAGCATTGGCTGAGAAGAGGGGGGACCAGCATCTCGCATGTCTCCACACCCCCTCCCTGGCTCTGTGATTTATTCCCTTGCATTTCCAGCCCAGCAGCAGCCATTAGGGGTTTGGCTTTCCAGGCTCCCTTCTTGGGGCTGCTTTTCCCCATGGATTTCCCCAGGTGACCTTGGGCCTCAGTGTCCCCTCAGTCCCGCTGGCTGCTCACAGCATGGAAGCCAGGCAGTGAGGCTGGGGACCCAGTCTTAGGGACCACGGACATCCCCAAAGGCCCCTCTGCCTGTGCGGCAGCACAGCCCTGGCTGCGAGGCGCCGGCTTGGGAAGGGATACTCGTAGCCACTCCATTACGCTGTGCGCAGGGTCTCTGTGCCAGCCAGGGATGTAAAAACTTTGGGAGCAGCTGGCTGAAGACGAGCCCAGGAAGGTGCCTGCACCCCAAGCCCTGGCTGCGCAGCCTCTCCCTGTGCCAAAGCTTGGCCGGGCTCTGCTGAGCCCCCAGGCTTGCTCACGCAGCCGCTCTGCTCCGTTTTCCCCGTGCATAGCCCCAGTGAGCGCCCATCCTGCCCTCGCCCCTTCACGTTCCCCTTCCTCCCCCGGCCACGTCGCAGCTCCAGCCTGCCCAGCAGAAGCGATGATAAATTTCCAGCAGTGGCGTTACAGACAGTCATAAATAACGCCTTGCTCTTCGGTGCCGGCAGTTTCCATTAGGGCTGTCTGGATTGGGCTGTTGATACCCCCAGTCTGCGCAGGGCCCAGCCGTAAAATTTATCAGTATGCTTTCCTCACCCCATAAATCATCCCAACTGGAAGCCATATGGCAGATAAGGCCTTAAAAACATATGACCATGAGCAGTGGTAGGCAGGCATCTTCTCTGCAGAGCAGGGCACAGGGGAAGGAGGACACTTTTTGCTTTTTGGTTGTGCTTCCCCAGGGTCCAGCAGACTCCACAGCACCACATGCCAGCTCTGCAGTGCAACTTGCTCCCGCTCCATAAGAATCTGTGCTGGCTGGGGAGCAGGAAAAAAAGGACATTTCATGGGTTTCCAGACCCATACCCGCAGCTCAGAAGCTGAAATCATCCCCCTGAAAAGTAAAACCCAGACTGCACAGCCCCTGGGTTTTCATTCTTTCAACAGATCTCTGGCAGGAAAAGCCGTATTGACAGGGAAACTGAGGCCAGCACACCACAGGTCACCTGGAGGCATCTTGGACCCATACACAGCTCAGAAGCACCAGGTTGACTCACTAAAGGGACAGTACGTACCATTTTGCCACCCAGGCAGCAGGCAGGTGTGCTGGGGAGAGACCCCCAGCACCAGGAAAGACCTCAGTTTGTCTCCCCACCACTCACTCAGCGATCCCCACTAACACCCCAGCTCCTGAGGGATTTAATTGTTGGACAGTAAGTATCAGCAGTTCCCCAAACAACCATGGGCATTTTGAAGATAGCTATTTTGATAGGATAAACACAGAGGTAAGTTCACATTTTTAAGTTAGAGATTTTTGAACTAAAAGAGCCTCACAACAGAAGAACTCAAATTTCTTTCTTCTCCCTGCTGTTGTAGCAACACAGGAAACACAGCACACCCCAAATCTAGGCTTTTCCAATCCCTGCCCTGCCCATCCTTATTTATTTCAATGCAGAACCAGGTGTAAATTGATACCAAGTCAGCCTGTTTACATTTCACACCCACTTTGCGCTCAAGAAAATGTGTAAAGTGATGAAGAATGGGGCCTATTGTTGTGGGGTTTAATTAAAAAGTCCTACAAAACACAATATCCTGCACTGCCCCTGGGGCAGGAGCTGGGTGCCCTTTGCGGGGTGCTGGGGCACCCCTGGGCTCTGTACACCCAGAGCCACCCCAGCAGCACCTTCCCTTCAGCACATGGAAGCAGCAGCTCTCAAACAGCAATGGGCAAAGAATGCAAGTGGAAATATTCCCCAAGTTTTTATATAGTAGGGATTTATATGTGCATTTACCACCCTCTTCTTCCCTTGCCATGAGTGAACATCTAGATATAACCAGACAGTATTTATACGGGGAAAAAAAAAGCTTTTGAGTTGACAGACATCTATCAGTTCAATCCCTGGACTGTAAGCCTGGCAGTTGGATAAATGAAAACTACGTGTTTGGGACAATATAGGCATCTGCCCACTATTTTTTCTACTTGCTTTCTTCCCAGTCATCGTCAACTCCTGCTCTGCTTTACAGCATCTCTTTACCTGGTTTCCATTGCAATCCATTAAAAAAGGCATTGCGTTTCATTCTTGATGGTAGCTTTTATTGGTAGCTAAGAGCACAGCCCCGGGAATTAGCTGTTTCCCTAGCAATTTGCTGACATGAATGGGTTAAATGTGTCTCTGAGCAAATGAAGCCATGTGGCTTTGGAGTAAAGAGCAATTCCAGGAATCCTGTGCTACCTAGATAGAGGCCTGTCTTGCAGAATCTGCCATAGTGAACTCTTGGGAACACATTAAATTAAGTGTCCTAAATTCGCCTAACTATGCATTTAATTTGGCAGTAATAGGACACTCTCTGTATAATAGCAGAGTTGCTGTATAATAGAAGAGTAGCTGCGTATTAATATTTTGATTATTAAGGACATGTGTATTGGAGGCTTGATAACTATGTAATATATTATTGCTTAATTGCTCAGACTCTTAAGTATGTTTTCATAATTAGCTGCTATTTAGTTAATGTAAATATCCAGCTTATTAAATATAGAAATGCATTTCTGCTTGCAACAGTTATTTGCATGAGAGACGAGAGCAGAGCTCTCGGCTCGTCCCTGCCTGAGGAGCCCGGAGCAGCACGGGCGGGAGGGCAGGGACCTCGCGATGGGTGGCTCTCTGGTAGCCAAGCAGCCACTTAAACTGTCAGCACAGAAGGGCCGTTTTGCCACAGAGCTCATCTCAGGCACTCCAAACTTCGCAGTCTTTATTGGACGTGATGGGAAGCCTTTCTGAGTTCAAGCCATGGCTTTGTCTGGTTCCTCTCAAGCAGAGATAATCCCCTCTACCTGGGCCAGACAGCTGATGTGCTTCCTCCTTCCTTAATTTGGTAATAAATCTGCCAAGCTGGGAGGCTTCTGAATGAGGCTTTTGCTCTTGTTTCTGCATGGAGGACCCATAAAAACCATATGGAAATGAAAGGCAGAAATGCATATTTCACACTTTGCCTGAACTGGGCCCACAGCTCGGGGATTGTCAGCATTTATCTGTTCTAAGCACCTGATCTCCCCGCCAGCACCTCCCAGCGCCCCAGCCTGGGCAGCATCGCTGCTGTCGGCTGAATGCGGGTGTGAGCAAAGGCAAAATGCTTTTGGGACATCTGCCTTTGGTGCTGAGTTTGCACATGTGGTGCTCCCTGCAGCGGGTGCACCTGCCTAGGAGAAATAGGGGTGACTGTGGTGGGACACCCCCAGTCCCCAGCAGCAGCTCGGCGTGTGCCCTGCATTTGGACAGCAAGCAAATGCTCAAAATACCGTATTCTGCCGCTCAAAGCTGGGGTAGAAAACAGAGCTGATGCCTGAGGAAACCTATAGTCAGGGCTTGCTATGGAAATGCCTTGTGTGCAGCCAAGCCCCGGGGTTGCTCTGGGGGACAAGTGCTATTTCAGGGCATTTCTGTTTGCTGTGATGCAGAGGAGAAGAGGTCCTGGACCACGACACCATGGAGGTCTCGGCTCTGGGCCCCCCCACAGCCACGATGCTCTCTGCCTGGCTCACAGCAGTAGCAGAGCTTTGCAGAAATGGCAAAATTATCTCAACTGCTTGTGCTGCTCTGATGGAGAGCTTCGCTTCCATCTGAAGGTCGGAGCTGCAGGTGTACGCCCGGCCGCCACGAGCATCCGAGCCCCCTCCTGCTCCCAGCCAAAGAAGCGGTGCTGCCAGGCTCACTGCTCAGGGGGGCTTCGCCTCAAATTCTAGGATGAAACAGACCAAAGGGGTTTGAGCTTGTTTTTCAAGCTCACAGATTTTGGGCAGGTTTCTTGTTTTGGTTCCTAAATGCCACATTTCAACGTGTTTATTGTCCCACTGCCTAACGGGAGGAAGGTTGAATGAGCTAATAACTTAGCTGCCGCCAACATGTTTATTTGATTTTTTTTTCAAGAGCTTTAGCAAATACAGTATGTACAAGGAAAGAAAAAAGCCCCTGGTGCCAGCATGTATAATTCCTCTAGGAGCAAGTCTGATAGGAACACAAAAGCATGCATGCTTCCAAACTGTAACCAATATTTGCACATAGGAGTGACTAATTCTCCACTCTGCGCCACAGAACAATAGGCAAAATAGCAAGGTACATTAATGCAAAGCGTGATTGTCTGGTGCTTTGGTTATTTGACACATAAACAAGGAGAGGAGGAGGATTTTTATCTACCTGTATAACTATTCGCTGAACAGCAGGTTACAAATGTGCTCAGAAAATGCTGACCCAGGGCTGCTCCTGTACCTCCTGCGCCGGATTGGCACATGATTTGCAGCACTGCGGGAGTTCTATAGCTGACCTCATTAGCAGTGCATTTCCTGGCTTGTTAGCATCATATTTGTATAATTTACGGCACCTTCGTTTTTATGGAATGTGTTCCTTGTAGAGTGTAATGGCAGCAATATATTTAACCTCTCCTATTTAGGAATGCTGTTGCTGAAGGCAGCCTGGAGATATAAAAGGGTTTTTTTTTCATCCCTTCTTTCTCTCTTGCATGCGTATTTTTTTTTCCAGCCAGTTGCTAGATACCCAAATATACGTGTAACTTGTAAAGTGTTCATAAAAGGCAATGTGAAGCTGTGCTCAGGAAACCGCAGCTTTTCAGGAGCATTCCCAAGGTCAAGCCCCTAAATCAGTGCAGTGTCATCTATCCAAAGCCATTACTCAGCTTCTGGAAGAGGAAAGAGAATTGCACCAGCAAAAAGAAAGGACAGCTTTGCAGTGAAGGCAGCACGTGGTGGTGGGATGTATTTGGGTTCTGCTTCTGGCTCTGGCACAAGTTCTCTTGGCCAACCTTGGGCAAGTCTCTCAGTGATGGTGTGTCTCGGTTTCACAGCTAGGGATGCTCCTTTTCTGCTCTGCTTCCTTCACAGGTCGGGTGCGGATGGGAACCTCTGCACACTGGTGTAACAGCTCAAAGCAAAGGAGTGTATGCACTGGAGAGGGGGCAGGTGGGACACAGCAGTGCTCATTTGATTGAAGTTTAAGAGGTGGGTTGGGACCGCTGCCCTCCTCCTTCAGCCTGGCTGAATTGCTCCTAGCAGGCAGCAGTTTTCCCCAGGACAGGACTGTGTCACAGGCTGGATGCTGAGGATCAGCCCACTGCCTGCGCAAGAGTCTGTGCCTCCCAAATCCCCCCAAGCTGTGCAGAAGCATTGCGGCCTACCAGAGGGAAGCTCTGTACCGCAACCAGCACCATTTTTAGCACAGAGCCTTTAGGAATACGATCCTATTTCTGTTCCAGTCATCACAGTTGTTTTGTTGCTCTCTGGCAAATTAGAGCATTGATTTTTGTGAGCACAAGCAGGAGATGAGAAGGTGACCTGCAGAGACGCCCCCGGGCAACACAGAGCTAAACAGGCGCAGCCGGTGGCTGTGCCCCTGCCCAGTCCCTTTCCAGAGAAAAAAGCCCTGGGATCTGGGAATCAGCCACGCCTCTGTTGCACTCCAGCTGGAAGCACTGAGGTTGTTACTGCTGGCTTCACATCCCTCCCTTGCAGCGATCTCCAGGAACGTGGCATCTGAGGCTGACCAAATGTGGTCACCTACAATGCTGACCTACCCTCAGTGCTCAAGGCTCCCTGTGTAACCCAAGGAGAAAAGCAACACTTGTAGGCTCTGAGTCAGCCCAGTCCCATCAGAGGTGTCTGAAATAGGGCAGACAAATCCCTGCAAATGCTTGTTTTCCTCCATCAAAACCAAGCCTGGGGTGACGAGTGCAGATGGAGATGTCTCCTATTGACGGCTGAAGTCAAGCAAGATGAACCCCACCTGCAGAGATCTTTACTACTGATGTTGTAAAACTAACTGCAGTTTGGAGCACGGTTCTCAGCTGGGGGTGCTGCTCATTAGTGCCTACAAGGCAGGCTCCGACACGAAAACACGGGTGTTTTCATGAGCGCGGGAGGAATGCAGCACCCAAACCACTGGAACGCCCTTTGGGGCATAAGTTAATGCCAGGTTGCTCTTGGGGCTCACCCATCACACCACCAAGCTGGCACCACTTGAAAGCAAGTGCCTATGACTAACCAGTCCCTGTGCTAGATTAGAACTGTGCTTATTTCTGGCTTTGTCTGCAGATTTGAGTGGAGGGAGTGGGCTGAAACACAGCATCAGCAAATGAGATAGAAAATGGCTTTCCCCAGGGGTGCTCCAGTCAGTGGGGACTTCAGGGTGATGTGGGTTGGGGTTGTCCTACATCCCCTGTTCCTCCCATTGAGGCTAATTTGTCCTCCTAAACCACTGACTCCTTGAGCTTTGAGGAGACACCAGACTAAGACTATTTCTGCCATTCCTCTGCTGGGCTCAGATAATTTCTGGAGACTCTGGGAAGAAGTATAAGGAGCCTGCGGACTCATCAGGCAGAACATGCCATCACATATACTGCTGCACCTCCTACAGCAAGCACCTCTCCCACTAGGAAGTGGGCTGAGAATGCACAAGCTCGTGTCATGCAGGTGACCGAGGAGACCATGGCTTGTTTCAAGTGAATTTGGAGGAAATCCAGACAAGCTCAGCAGAGCTAAAAGTTCTCCAAAACCACTGTCTCCCCACGGTTCCTCATTTTTAATGAATTCCTCTGCATCCCTTGGGGCTGTATTTCCAAATAAGTGTCATTCCAGTATTATTGGATAATTGCTAACTGGATGGGCATGGTGGCTGCTTCCCGGCTCTGTCCAAGCCTCGTCACTGCAGTCATCAACCCCACCTCCAAGTCCCTGTGCTAAACTGCTGGTCTGAAGAGGGTGAAAGGAAAATCAAGAAGCTTTTCCTCAGGAGATGGAGCCCTCCAAGCCTGAACTAACCCATCTCTCCTGGTACAGAAGCCATTTGCAAGGTTAAGAAGGGCCTGCGGCTCTTGCCATGGCCAAGTGCATCCTCCATCTGCTCCCACAGAGCCTGGCAGGAGCCGTTCTTTGCTTTTTTCTTTCCCTAAAGTCACAAATTCACTCCTGACACAGCTATCTCTCTATTATGGGATGAGACAACTGCTTTCGTTCAGCTTAGGCACGTTGTCGACCTGCTGCTGCATGCGTGATCTGAGACCAAGGATCTCTTCAGACAGGACCAAGCGGCTGGGCAAGTGTGTGAGTTCTTCCACCTCACCAGCCCGCGTAGCTTGCTGCTTTCTGGCTGTATTTCCATTTGTTTTTCTCCAGTAAGGATTTCAAAATCCAGGATACCACCTTGGGGATGAGAGTCAAGGAGCGCTGGGGACCACGTGGCCTCAGCCTGCAAAGCCTCCTGTTTCTACTAGCTTGTGGTTTGCTTATGCTTAAAATGAGATTCAGATCCCTTATAACTTGATTTAAATTGAACCTGTCTCATTAAATGGCTATGTACCCGCTTCGTTGTCTAAACATCCCATTTTCATGCTGTTCAGGTCGTCTGTGATATCTTGCAGTGATGAATTCCATGGCTTAGCTAACAGTTGCATAAAAATACATCTTTTTGTGATGCTTTTCAGCCTGTTTGCACCTGACATGGCTCTTGTGCTGTGACAGTGGTTCCAGATTACTTGCCTTCTCCCTCCATTTCAATTTGCTCAGCCTGCTTTCCCCTTTTGCTTAAGCCCGTCCTAATTTCATTCAGTCTCAAGCTGAAGAGCCAGTGGGATCTAAAATGAATTTCTGCTGCCAGAGGAGGAAATTTGGCTTCGTCTGCTCCTGTGGCTGCCCACGACTTGCGTGCAGAGGACCTATGAGGGGCACTTTCGTGCTGGGTTTGCAGGGAGGAGACATCTGAGGTGGCTTTCCAGCACTGCAGCCAGCTGTGGAGCCCCAGCTTGGGCAGGGCTGTGCTCCCTGCTCCACATGCTGTTCCCTGTGCGTGCAGCTGGATCTGGCCCTCTGGCCAGGCGATCTGCTCCAGGGCTGCGTCCAGTGAGGAGAAAGCAAGGTGGGGGTGGTGTTTCCCACCTCAGTCAAGAACCAGCCTCCTCTGCCGCCATCCGAGGGGTCCTGGCCCTGCTGGGGGCTGCAGGCGGGCACGGAGGAGAGCATCACAGCCTGCAGTTATCTGCTGCGGCACGCGTCGTCGACAGGCAGATGCTCAAGGGGCTGGGCATCATTACTTTATCATTCCAATCAGTTACCCATTGGGATTAAGAAGCATCTCCACCCAGCCCAAATAACTGTGGAGAGCAAGTAAGAACATATTGATCCGGGCTGTGTAAGGCAATGGCCACCGCCAACACCCCCGTGACCTGGCTCCCTTCCTGCACCAGCCACCCCGGTGCTGCAGCGCGGTTATCCCAGTGCGACCCTGGGAGAAGCCGTGTGGTGGGTCCGGGAGCAGAGGGATGGGGTGGGCATCGTGCCTGCTGTGGCATGGGGCCCCGGCGAGTGCTCCTCTGCGCAGCCTGGCTTGCAAATGGCTTTGCAACAGCCCTGGGAATGAGCAGCAGCACCAGTAATGTCTCCATGGCTTCTTGTTAGCTGCACTCTAAGCAGGAAAGTGACTGGCCCTGACAATATAATTTACATTGCTGTATAAAACTATCTGTGGAAGCCAAGCTAATTTGTGCCAGATTAGGCTATTTGTCTCAGCCACTGTCTAACGGCACAATCTATCAGAGGGCTGTTTTCAAATATCGCTTTTCAAGCGTGCCCTTGAGAGGTGGGAATTGATTGGGATCTTAGAAAGCAAAATTACAGCAATAACTTAAAAGAAACAATAATTACTGAATCATACCAGTGTCAGCACTCTGCAAAACACGAAATAGCCATCAAACCCCAATCCAATATATTCTGAAGCAAATTTATTGAATGGAAAAAGCAGTTGAGTGAGGCTTTTTTCCTCCCCTTTCCCTTCGCCCCCTCTCCCTCTCCCTGTACATATGGTTATCTCAAAACCGCAAGTGAATGAGTCGATAATTCTTGTCATTGACTGCTCCATTTTCAGAGAGTCAAGAAAAGATCCATTAGCTACCTCCCGACTCGGTGTCTTTCCCCTTCCCCTCCAGTCATTTGCTAGTCTGTGCTCCTCAGGCAAACAAACATATATAACTAATCATCTGTTAAAACGCCGAGTCCCCTAATAAATCTCTGCAACTGAAATACTTTAATGGGTAATTAATTGATCCTGTTCCAGAGGAGTAATAAGATAATAAATTAGACAATATTTCACTCAGTTGTGTCAGTGTACTGCTAATGGTGCTGTAGGGCTAAGCCGGAGGATAATAAATTAGCCAGAAATTAACTGCTAAGAGCTTTCTGCAGAGAAATTGGCTGACAGGCAAGGCTTTGTGATTTAGGACCCCGCTGCCATTGCAGTGCTCTCCATCCCATTTATTTATGTTTTGGTGCTTGCAAACATTAACTCTGGTTGGGAGCTGGCAGCGCCGGGCCGGGGGCAGTGGCAGGAGGGGACGGGCGAGGGGCGCAGCATCCTCGGTGCCGGTCTCCGGGAGCCGGGAAGCGCGGGCAGGCACAGCGTTCAGCGGGACTGGAGAGCGGCAGATTTATTGCAATCTGGTTGCGCTGCATGTAGGTAAATTACTTTTGTGCTGACTATAAAGACTGTCTCTAAGGCAAGTTATTACCCATCCAGCAAACAAAAAGGAAATATTTTCTAGCGCATCTGTCATATTTCACAGGAGGGTTTGGCAGAGACATCGGGAAAGATGACACCGGGGGACCTATCCTTGTGTGGTGTAAACCAGCACAGCCCCGCTGAAGTCTGGATGCTTGCTTGAGCTCTGTTAATGAGAAGTTTAAAAGGTTTTTAAACCTGGCCTGAGTTTGCAGCCCCCACACACACAAATGTCTGCAGCAGGGGCCGTTGAGTGGCAACGACTTTGATCATGCCAGAAGCAGCCAGCCTTGAGCAATGCCAGAGGGAGGTGGGAGGCAAAGGTGGGCTTGGAGGAGCCAAAGGTCTCCTGCAATGCCTTAGACCAGGGACCAGCAGGGTTGGGCCATCCCAGGAAGACAGAAGATGAAGAAGAGGTGGCTTTAAAAAGCCAGAAACCCACCTAGTATCCCGGAGGCCCTGGGTTTACTTCCTACCTACAGATAAGCAGAAGAGGAAAACAACAATCAGTCTGTGGGGAGAAATCTGGCTTCCTAGAAAGAAGGAAATGTCTGAAGCTCTCCGTTTTGCAGAAGAAACTGAAATCTATGACATCTGACTCCAACCTGCAGTTCTGGAGGGTTTGTGTTACCCTTGGTTCAAGCCCAGAGTGCGTTTGGGACTAAAGGAATTGAAAATTCCCGGTAAACCCTGACTGCTGCAGGAAATGGCAGAGCAGACCCTAGCTCTCCAAGGGATGGCAGGAGGGTGCCTCTCCAGCCAGCAAGGACTGGGGTGCAAGGGGCAGCTCTGCCCTGCTGCTCTGCCCACCTATGCAACTCTGCCAGGGGCTTTGAGAAGTGCTGAAGATCCTCTCCCCAGGCCCATTTATAGCCCACTAATCCCAACACCTGACAATTTTATAGCCCCTGATTATGGTCCAACCTGAAACAGGGTCTGCAGATCCGCTCTTACTCATCTAGGGAGACTTTGAACCCAAGGGCTACAAAGGGACTTTTGCAGGGAACCTCCTCCTTTTTGTCTTTATTTTGCGCTGCTTTGGTCATAGCAAAGCTCAGAGGTATCCATTAGTAAGGGGCTCTGGTGGTTGATGGCATCATCATTCCCCTCCAAGCAGCCAGTCCGCCTTCCCCAGCTTCAAAGGGACCCCAGCGACCTCCCCGGCCTCCCAAAACCCAGGCTGGGGCTGCAGTGGAAGCACTGCATGGCGAACCCTCATCTGCTTGGGGTGCGAGGAATAGTGAGAAGATTAAAGTCAAGTTTCAGAGGCACTGGTGGAGATGCGAGAGGGCCTCAGGGGAGGAACAGGCTGATGAAATGCTGTGGGAAGCTCCCCAGTGCAGGGGATGCTGCAGATGCCCTACAGCACCCCACAGTATCCTGCATCCCAATACAGCTCAGCCCTGCAGCATCCCACAGCATCTCACGTAAGTGCAGTAAAGGCAAGTGGCTCAGCAAAGCCACCACAGCCAGACACCTCTCCTTGGGTTTGCCCTCTCCCATTCCCCCTATTCTCCTTCCTGCTGCCTTTGCTTCCTGAGAGGAGGTGAAGAGAGTGATAATCAGCCAGGGCACCAGGAGAGCTCATGGACGAGATTAAAAGCAAATCAAAGAAGAAAAATTGTGGCATGGTTTATGTCTTCCTAATTAAAACCCCGCCAGTCTCCCTTCTCCCCCCCTCCCCCTTTTCCAGCTAATGTTACACTAACGAGCTGAGTTTAGTGGCATTTATGTAGATAAAAGTCCTGATGACTGATCTCAATGGCTTGTTAAAATTAGTTTCAGTCCACCATATTGATTTAATTCCATTGCTTGAAAGTGCTAATTAATAATGATAATAAAAGTGTCTGGGCTCATTATTATCAGGAGGCAGGTTGGGAAGGGGATGAGGGGCACCGTGGCTTGTGCATCACTCACTCCATCTAAAAATGTCCTTTAAAAAGCCAGCGTGGAGTGGAAAGCAAACAAGGCAAGAGAGGAGGGCAGGGGAAGGGGCAGGGGAGTTTGGGTTTGCCCTTAGCCAGGGTCAGGTAACTGCAGGCTGTTTTTACAGCATGACAGTGACTTTGCAACACTGCAGGAACCAAAGACATGAGGTGACATTTGCTGGGCTCTCCCTGGGCCATGCCGTTCAGCTGCCGTCCGCAGAGATCGGTCTAGTCCACTCCCACCACCTCCACCATGGGGACCCAAGCACTGGGGAGCACAGGGGACCGCCAGGTATTTTTCATGTCCTCTCCTGAACTTTAATCCTCAGGGGCTGTTGGTGCGGTGCCCCGGTGCCCACCCTGCACCCTGGTGCGGGTCCCGCTCCTGAGCCATCCCCGCATGGCCCCGGCCAGGCAGGACCCCCCGCCAGCGCCATGCTGGGTGGGCGCAGGCACCAGGAGGCTGTTTCCAGACTGCCCGTTAATTAGGCTCCTGTTAGATCTCTTCGTGTTTCCTAAAATGTTTTGCACCAAGATTTTCTTTTTGTAAAAGACTCATCCTTGGTCCAAACTTCAGTGTCAGAGAGCAGCTCTAATTAAGGAATTTGCCGAGAATGCACTGCCTGCAAAATGATGCTCATGCTCTCCTTCAGATACCTGCTGTCTCCAGCTACTGAAGCCTCTTTCCTGGGGAAATTAATTAGTGTAATTAATATATTTATGCAATCATTCAAAGTGCTGATTGCAGACAACTGGAGAGAAAACTTTTAACAGTGACAGCCACCTATTCCTCGGGCTCAGTGGTGTAATTCCTTTGCATTTGTTTATCTCCGCTCTTGGCCAGCTACTTTGATAACATCAGCTGTGTCCTTCTCCGTCCCCCTCGTCCCCTCCCGCACCTGAGCAGCAAAGTAGCCGGCGCCTCTCCCCGTGCCTTCCCAGCACCACTGCAGGGCTCCCTGGCAGTAACTACCCTCATTTTTGGCAGTGCCCGAAGCTGACCGAGCTGCCCAGAGCCTGCAATGAAGGTGCTGAGCAAGGTCAGCCAGGCGAGGAGAGGCATTGGGGGTTCCCTGCCCACCCAACTTCCTAAGCCATGCAGCAGAGCCGTAGCTTCTCATTTTCCTGCTAATGCACTGCATGTGTTTAAAGCCCCAAATCCAGAACTGCCAGCAAGACTAGGTCAGCCTTGGAGGAGCCTCTGCCTGCCCTTGGCAGAGGGACCGGTCCGCAGGTGACTTCTGGTTTTTCCCAAGCAAGCTCACCTCGCCCCCCACAGCACATCAGTCCCAAGGTGCTGTGCTAAAGCTGCTGCAGGATTTGTGCCTGCAAAACGCCCCTGCCTCTGGAATGAGCTGGCACACGCTGGGCACTGAGGCTCGGGAGCCACTCAGGCAGGGAGAAAGCAGGTTGGGAAGGGTCCTTCCCTGCCTCTCCCCCCTCTTTGCCCCTTCTGTCTCTCATTTCTTTCCCTTTTATTTTTAAAAATTCTCTCTGTCTTTCTCATCCATCATTTTCTCATTCCCTCTCTCCCATACACAGCGAGCCAGCTAATGGAGTCTGCAGTAATTCAGTCCTCCTCGACAGGGGCTGTAATTTCAATAAATAATTATGGAACTTGATTTCATCTCCCTTCTTCCTGAAATGTGACTGCACAAACTCATCACGCAGGGCTGGGCAGTTAATTAGCAATGGGACTTCAGGACGGCCCCATGGATTTGAGGATGGGAGGTACAGAACCTGCTTTTCTTCTGGGGTCACTGGCTCTGTTTTTTGAATGCCGTGGTCCGGGGCCTGGCCCTGTGCTGGGTGGTTTTGGGGCATGCCTGGGGAGGCTTCAGCATCCCTGTGCATGCTCCATGCACCAGTTGTCGCTGCATCCCGAGGATGGGAGTTTTATTCCCTGTCCGTGGAGGGTTCCCAGCCAGGCCCCTGCCTGTCCTCCTGCCCTGCCCTGCCTGCGCTGCCACCCGCCCCAGCACCAGGAGTGGATGTGCAGCAAGAGCTCATTAGGATAATTTTCCCCTTGTCCATCTGAAGGGTAGGGTGGCCCAGCCGAGCTGCAGGGCGGCAGGGGCTGTGCTGGTGCACCCAGCATCTGCAGAGCCTGGACACGGCGGCCGGAGGGTTCGTAGCACGGATCCCAGCGCCTGCCTGCAGAGATGGCACGGGGGGAGTCATGTAACCAACCCAACAAGACTGACCACGGTGAAGACAAACCCAGGGCCTCGCAAGGCCAATAATTCCCCTGGACTCTGCAGGCAGTGAGACCGTCGATAGCCATTTCTAGTGCCTTTGGTCTTGGCTGAAAACAAAGTGAAGGTCCCTGAGTTCTCCTATAAATGGTAATGATAACACAATTATCATGCAAAACAAAAATTAAGTTTAATGGTGCAAAGCCAGGGTGTACTGTGGAGGTAATTCATATTAATTATGTTTGGATTAAAAGCTTATTTCTTTTGTTAGCATCTGCAAGTAGGAACTTAGCAGTAAAAAAAGCCGCATATAATTACTGCATCTTATGGAGGAGCAGTGTCGAACTTAATGGAGCATCCCCGTTCTCTCTGGGCACCCGATGAGTGGTAATATTTCACATTTTATGAAATACAGAAGAAATAAATTACAGGTTTAATGATAAGCATTACTTGGACTCGTAATGCAGTGTGATTGGCTACTTAATGCGCGCAGACCTGTGGACCTGAGCGGCGCAGAGGTGGGGAGCAGAGGCTCCCTGTGCTCAGCGGCACCCAGGGGAACACAGTGCACCCCAAAATTCTGCTTCAGCCCCTGCCTGAGCTTGTGGGCTCTGTTTCTGCCTCTGTTTCTGCCTGTCAAGATGAGGTTTTGCACAGCAACGTGCAAGGTCCAACGGACATGATGGTCAGGTCTGCAAACTGCTGTTCTCACCGGGAGTCGTGCCCTGAGTGCCTCTGTGCTGCTGTGCAATGCCACCCGTCGCTGTGACCCCCTGTGCTGCTGTGCAATGCCACCCGTCGCTGTGACNGCTGTGACCCCCTGTGCTGCTGTGCAATGCCACCCGTCGCTGTGACCCCCTGTGCTGCAGTGCCATGCCACCCGTCGCTGTGACCCCCTGTGCTGCTGTGCAATGCCACCCATCGCTGTGACCCCCTGTGCTGCTGTGCCATGCCACCCGTCGCTGCTCCCGTCACCGAGTCTTTCCTGGGGAGAGCTGCAGGCGCAGCTGAGGGTTTGGTTTCAGTGGGGTTTTTGTTTTCCTTTTAAATACGCCCTCGGCTTGGTGCCTGCGCCGCAGGAGGCGGGTCGGGCTGACCCGCCTGCAGTTGGACGGGTGGGGACAAGGTTAATCCCACTGTCATCACCGCCTGTAGTCTATTCGCCCTGTAAATTATCTGGGAGAGTCTCCCTGTTCCTTATTAGTCCGGAGCCTGACATGAGATGTGGGTGCCAGCTGCTATTTTAATACGTTTGTGCTGATGGCAACAACAAAGTGATCGGTGTCTTCCTTTTAAGCACAAACAAGTCTGGGGCTGGTCTAGAAGTGCTGCAGGGGCTTCAGCTTTTATTTACAAAAGTGAAATGGCCATTTTTAAAAACTTTATCTTTTTTTTTTTTTAACCAGAAAAGCCTCCAGCTCTGGCCCCAAGCTCCAGACTTGGCGACACAGCCAGGCTGGCCCTGGATCCTGGCAGACCTTGGAGGGTGTTCAAAGGAAGGCTTGGAGGAGGCTCAGGGTTTGGGGTGTGTTTCAACCGAGGGCTCAGGCTGGTTCCGTGTTTTCCCCGTTTCCCAGTTATTCCGCAAGCAATCTATCAATTGCTGCGCCCACTACACTACATTTTTTCTTAAGGGGTTTAAGTTGCATCGACACCATCATTAGTATTATCTGGTTATTGATCTATGAATTTAAAATTCTATAGCTGGGCCTTAGGGTCTTGCCCTAACAGACCGTAATGACCTACAGCAGCCGCCCTGCTTGGCTGTCTGGACTGCAGCCCCTCCAGGGATCAGCGCTCACAGGGGTGCCCCAGAGTGCCAGGAGGGGTGACTGGCAGCCACCTGCAGGTGGACCCTGCTCCGCCTTCCCAACTCGCTCACACCTCTGCGACCCTCCGGCAGGAACGCGGAGTCGCTTTGCACTTCCCCGAGACCTGGCGAGCTGGCGCTGCGGGCTCTGCCACTCACCCCTCCTGCCCCGGGGCTGTGGGAGAATGCTCAGAATGGTGACAGTTCGCCCGTGACGGATGTGCCGTGGTCTTTAGTTACAGTCCAGGTGACTGAACGCTTCAATCAATTCCTTCGAGTTGAAATCTGGCTGAGGAAGAAAGATGTACGGCAAATGTCCCCTGTACAGGCAGGAATTGGTTTTTAAATGGAGGGAGCAAGGGATATGGCATCAGAGGGGAAAGTGGACTGACTTGGCTTTGCAGCAAGCGTTTAACAAAACACCCGGTACGAAACTGTCCCACTGGGTGATCCCATCCCGGACCGGGGAGCACATGGCCCAGACCAAATACAGCCTGTAGCTCCAGTTCGTGTAGCTGGTGGACGCATGAGTTCAATTTTTGTGCTATTATTGGGCATCGCGAAGGTGTCCATTCATATACGACGTGCCAAGTGTCTTTGAGAGGCAGCCTTAATCCGCAGCAAGCAAGGAGTTACCCACACATGGTCAGCCCCCCAGCTCTTTCCTGTATTAGGACATCCTTAGTTTGGGAGAAAGCTGAGGTCTCCAACTCCCGAAATAGCAGGCAGGACCCAGGCTGTATCTTCTTAGCTAGGCACCAGCAGCATGGCGTGGACCAAGAGGTAGCTGAGGGCTGGCTCCATTTGTCTCAGTACTTTAATTTTAGGGATATCACTATCTTTCTATCTCCATATGTCAAGTATTGCCATCTCTGACCCAATTAATGCAACACCCCAGTATCACACGGACACCGGGGGATTCCCCAGGGAAGGGCTTTCTCCCTGTTACACCTCCCATTGCCTATTTTTGCCTTCACTCATTGCCTCTGCCCTGCCCACTAGATTGACTGAAAATACCTGTGGCTCCTGCTCTGTCTCGCTAGAAGGAAATTTGCAAGTTCATTTCACTTATTTACTATCCCAGTGCTCTAAAAGCCCACAGGACCCTCCTGGGGTTCTCTCTGCAAAGCTCTCTCCCAGAGAGCAGGAACATGGTCCCAACCGGAGCCCTGTGCGGAGCTCCGAGGCCTCGGGAGGGGACACTGGAGGGGCAACCTGTTCCGGGGGCTGCTGGACCCTGGGCAGGACAGGGCTCATGGCCACGCTGCCCTGCTGCAAAAGCAGCAAGCAGGCGACCAGGAGATAAATAACTCCAGCTGGCTGGAGGAGACAAGCCTCTGTCCATTGACCGGCTGGAGAAATCATGGGGCAGTGGTGGGCGAGGGCACCTGGGAACCCGAGGGGTCCAGATGTCAGTAAATCAAAAAAGAGCCTTATCCCTCTAACCTGCTGCAAGAGGGGAAGCTGTGAATGGGCAAATATGTATGTGTGTGTGTGCACATATATTTATATATACACACGCAACAAAGCAGATTCCATAAACCAGCACTCTTGCTGGCTTTCNAGAAGGCAGAGGAGCATTAATTAATAGATTTTTTCCTTTTTTTTTTTTTTTTTTTGACACAATACATTTTTTTTTAAACTCGTGGTAGCGATTGCATCATCTCCCTTTCCCTTCCTTCCCCACCCCACCCCTAGAACAGCACAGATTAAGATAAAGTGATAGTGCTGTGTCAAAGAGTGCTTTACTGCCACACTTGGGATAGAAGAGGAGAGGTTAATTTATCATCGCTGGGGAGAACTGACAGAAGAGAGATATACTACCGAAGGGGGATTTAGCACAGGGCCAAGAAACTTCACACTATTTTTACCATCTGTCACATGCTCTAATAAAGCAGGACAAAATATGAAGAAAGGAAAAATGAACTATCAAACACTGATGTAATGCAGCCCATAAATCTAATTTAATTACTTTGCATGGAGACAGGTCCTCGAGTCCGTGTGAATATACTGGATTTTCTTGGCAACTTAACAACTAAGTGTTTTAATAACATCACACTATAATTTATTCTGCTTGAAACACAAAACCTCTTTTGTGCAAGTTTCTTTTTTTTTTTTTTTTTTGTGAGAACTGTTAATTTTTCCTGCTAATGTCAAAACTGGCATAAATTCACATGTGAACTTGAAGCCTGACTGTGAAAAAAGGCGGAGGTTAGCGAATGCCTTTTTATTGTTCATTGCTTTATGTATGTGCGTGTGTGTGCATACATGGGGGGCTGTGCACGCCGGAGAAATAATTGGGCCTGTTGATGACTTAGGTGAAGAGAGTTGTCTGCGTAATTAGATTTTAATATCATGACAAAAGACTGGGGGAGGGAGAAGTGGGTGTTGGCCAAAAAACAAAAAGTAGAGGAACAAAAAAGACAACGAAAGCCTGTTTTTGTAAAAGGCAGAAGAGGAAGAAGAAGGGCTGGGGCAGCCGGACGAAGGGTCTGCAGGGGCAGGGACCTGTGGGGACCAGGGAGCAAATCAGAAAAAGTAGAATTATTATTCAATATGTGTTCCTGTGCATCCGGATGCAGTTACAGAAATTATTGCTAATAATGAAAGCTATATATCAAAGGTTATAAAATTCCTGTGTGCTGGGACACTATTTTTCTAGGCTTTGTTCTGAACCATTAAAGATGACATATTGAGTTTGTGTGCCTCTGTGTTTAGTAAGAGACATTTAAATCTGATTTTAACCTAAACTGGCAATTTTGACATTTGTCTCTTGTCTTTAAAGCAGGAGCTATGATGCCACTGAGCGGGGGGCAGCCAGCTGCCCCCACCCAGCCTCCCATGACCTCACACAGGAGGGAAGGAGTGAGCAGGTAATTAATTTGTTAGATCATCAGTGATTCATGTAAAATAAAACCATCAGTCTCTGTACAATTCTCCCTGGGAGGAAAAAAAAAATAGAAAAAAAGGAAAAGAAGGAGGAAAAGAAATGTCTCGTGACGACGAGGCCGGAGAGCCTGTACTGAGAGCAGAGGGACTGTGGGCTGGGCATGCAAAGCCTTGACTGCAGAGCTGGGATGAGGTCCCCCGACTGATTTGCACCCACAGCCCCACGCGCTCGAGGGGGAGCCGGTGGCGTGCGTGGTCCTGTCCCCAGCACCGGCACCACAGCATCCCCTGGGAAGTGGGATTGTCCCTGTGGGTAGGTCCAGCCACTTGTACAGGCTCGGAGAACAAACTAATTCCTGCCCCAGGGGTCTCACCACGGCCTGTGTAAAGTTTATTTAATGTTAAAACTCTGGGGGCTGCCCAGAACTTGGAGTTAAGGGTCTGGAAAAGGCATGCCCCCTGTTTGCTGCCCTTCAGGCACCTTCCTCCCCATCTCACTGCTCAACAGTCCTTTAGAGAGGGGAGAAGCTGAGGAGAAAAAAAAAATTAGGGGCATTTTTTAGGTGCAATTTGAATTTCTTCTCACCCCCGCGAAAGGACCATTGAAGCAGGGGGAGGCGAAAGCAGGACGATGTCCCCAGCCGAGGACCTGTCCTCACGGGATTTGCAGCGCGGGCTCTCAGAGGACACTCGGGTGGATGCTTCATCTGGCCCCGCGTGGGGCGTTGTGATTTAACGGCCAGAGCTGTTGCTCAGAGCTGTTTTATCACACACACACAGTCAAAACGTCAGATGATTTATGTGACCGAGCGTGCTGACCTGGCCTTCCCGGCTGTATTTAACATAAGAGAGGAGCCTTGCTGTGAACCAAGCCCCCTTCCCATGCTCCTGCGGGATGCTGGCCAGCCACTGTGACCGCCGGTCCCCCATCCCCGACCTGGGGAGCTGCAGCTGGGGCAGGTCTGGCCCCAGGCTCACACACTCACATGCGGGAGCCAAGCATGCACGGGCGCCGGATTTTGCAGAATTGGGATTTTGCCTTGACCCTGGGCAAGACTCCCCTGAAACGTCACCCGAAACTTGCCTGAACTCAGAGAACTTTTTGTGCAGTCATTGATTTTTCAATACTGGAAATTTTAAATAATGCAAAAGAGGTTTCCCCTTCTAGAGCTCCTCCTGCAGCAAATCCATTCAACTCTGTTGTAGCACCTCAAGGGAGGAAAGTGAGTGTTTAAAACTGGACAAGTGTGGCAGAAGATACTGCTTTGGGGGTATGGAAAGATAATACTTGCACATTATTTGCTCAAGGATCCAAAATCTAAAAATTTGAGAATGTGTAGGTGCTGTGACCATCTGCACGTGTGGGCCAGCCCCGCTGTGTTCTTTCCTGGGGTCTGGGCACTGCCCTAGGGTGGGTGATGGATACCGAGAACCTTTCAGCTTCCTGATCCAGGCCATCAGTAACAAGCTGTCGCCTTCCCAGCGTCACCGAAGGCCCACTGTAATAGATGCTGCATAGATGTAGAACAAATTGCAAATCCTTTTAAGTCCAAATAATCTTCTCCAAACCCAGCATCCCACCAGCTATATTGAAAAACTGTGGCTGAAAACTCAATATTACTAAACCAGGGGTTTGCTGGGAGACCAGGAGATGTTTACTTAGCACGTGGATGTATTAGCAAGCAAGGCAGCTTTAAGCCCCCACGGGTGCTGAGCTCAGCAGAGGCAGAGGGTCCCCGGAGCCCCGCTGCCCCCCAGGAGACCCCTCCAACACGCAGAGGCTGTGCGCAGGGCAGCACGGGGTTCTCCGCTCTCCTTCGCTTAGTTTCAACAGCAAAGAAGGACAAACGCAAGATGAATGGCGTGCTTCCACCCCAGACCAGGCTTTGGGGGAAGGCACTGATTTTTGCATGCGGGTGCCGGTGGGGGTACGAAACGGGCGCACGGGTGGGACGCAGGGGTTTGTGTCCCCTGAGGAACGAGGGTCAGCCCGCGAGGCACGGCTCAGGCGGGATGGGAAACACGACGCCCCAGCGCGGGCGCAGCATGGTGCCAATTACGCCAGAGGAGATCCATTGCAGGTTATTTTTGCTGGGAATTGCTTTCACTGCTGGCCCTGCTGCTGTTACCAAAGCAGATGACAGGCGGGGAGTGACAGGGCTGCAGAAGGGTGCGCACAGGGCGGGGGCTGGAGGGGTGCATGGCACGAAGACACGGTTTTAGGGCACTGCTTTCAGTGTGAGCCCCCTCTCCCACACAGTGGCAGCCAAAGCCCTTTAGCGGCCTCACGGCATCTTGCCAGTGGCGCTGGACTGGGCCGGCAGCTGTCTGCAGCCGGGCATGAGGTCTGCGGTTCAGCCTGGAGACATCGCTGTGCCGAAGCGGTGGCCCGGTCCCGGGAGAAGGAGGGCTGAGCTGGGGCAGGGTTTCCCCCTCACTGCCCAGGGCATCTCTGTCCCAGAGAGCTGTAACTGCAGGCAGGGTAGGAGGAGCGACCAGGTGATTTATTGCACAAGGGCCTTTGCATCCTGTAGCTAATTAATCCGTGCACTGGGGGGCTGCTCTTACAGCCCAGGAGTCTCAGCTAACCCAACCGAGGAATCATTTATTTCTTGTTCTAATTGAAATTTTAGGAGAGAACATGGCCTGTCCCGGGCTCGTTGAAATGGAGCTACCAGGTCCTGAAAGAGCATCACCTGTCGCCCGAGCAGGCTTCTTCAATTCCCATAAACTGATGCTTCTCTGCGTGGCATGTATTTGGGAATACAGTCCACAGGCAGCTCTGGGGTAATGCCCTGCCTCCAGTTCGGACTGGGGCGATGGCGGCTCCCTGCTCTGCTCTTGGCTCTGCCCTACCCTGGGTGAATAACTGCCCCTTCCCCTCTACTCCTGTCCCCTCCCCACCTTTCAGGTCTGTCCCCTGGTGGGGAGATCCTTCAGTCTGCATGTGTTCTGGCAGAACAGGAGCCAGCTCTCTTTGGGGGGTCTTTAACAGGCAATGCAGTGCAAATCCTATGAACTAGTTCCAGACTACTCAAACGCATCACAAGACAGTGGGAAGGACAGCAAAAACGCAGTCGAAAGGACTCTGCAATCTACTTTCCAAATATATTCCTACTGCAGAAAAAGATTTTGTATAATACACCAGGCATTATATGGTTGCAGAAATATGCACACCTTCAAATATATTGTTCAAGAGATTGGAATTTATCTCCCTCTATTTCCAATGTCCCTCTCCCCCTTTTCTTCTTCCTGTGTTGGAGATAATGAAAACCCTGGTATTTAAATTCAGTTGCAGCTCCTAGCCGCACAGATTGATTGCTTAGAAAAAAAAAATATATATATAAAAAACCCCTCAGAGCATGTATGCATAAACTAGATGGTAGATTAGGTTACTGGGAGAGGAAACGTACAAATGTACCGGGAGTGTACCTTTTGCAAGAAGATTAACTGATGGTAGCAGCAAGTTGCTGATGAAGGCAGTTTGTGTAAGAGCAGACCCTGACTATTGAGACTCATCAGTCATCGCTGTCAGCGTCTGCTGCCTTCCCCCGGCGCATGTGGCCAGGCCCGTGCATGGAGCGGCTCGTGGCGCTGCGCGGGCACGGGGGGCACGCACCGGCGGGCGGCGCGCGCAGGGCGGTTGGCGCTGGCAAGTCTCTTCATCGGATTTGTCTTGCTTTCAGGCTGCTGGGGATATTTAACGCTGTCTAGGTGAAGCCCATGAATGCGCAGAAGGCTTCTGTGATTTCAGTCTGGCAAATGAAGGATTAAGCAGACTAAAATGGGGCATAAATCTCGGTTTCCCGTCAAGCTTTGCAGCAACCCGGACTCAGTGTGAATTTCCCCACAGCCGCTGTTTGGGAACATGGAAAAATTTACAAATGGAGCCCTTGAATGTGGCTTTGAGAAAGCCTCCTCATTCTCTCGCCTTTCCCAAGGCGGCGGGTCTGCAGCCACCTGCTGCTCCGGGGCCCGGCTAGTGCCGTGCTCGCAGCAAAATCCACCATGGGGGAAGCTGCCATCTGACCAGCTGCCTCTTCTCCAGCGCAGCCCCTGGGAGCCACCAGCACTGCTGCCAGCACGGTGGGAAAAGGAGGCAGTTTGGGTCAAGGAGGTGTATGAGGAGCCGGAGGGTGGCAGGACATCGAGGCTGTCCCCCCCCCGACGCTGTGGCCGGACAGTGCTTTGAAGTGTGCCCATCCTCTCATCGCTCCCGCATACCTTCACCGTTGTTTCTTGAGACTTGCAAAATGAGGTGTCTCCAGGTGCTGGAGAATGTGTTGAAGCCAGAGGAAAGTAAATGAATTTATGGGCTCGCTCAGAGCAGAGATGGAAAATGCCTCTGAGCAGAGATGGAAAATGCCTCTTAGCTCATGCTTGAGTTGAAGCCGACTTGTTGCTGTTGTAACAGCACTGGCATCCTCAGCTGCACAGCCTTTGAAATGAAGACACCCAGAGACGTTGCCAGGAAAGAGGAAGAGGAGTAATTTCCACCGGGAGCTCCTGCAGCCAGTGGGGTAAAGCAGGGAGAGGCCAAGCCATCAGCCAAGCCAGAGCTGGCACCTCTGGCAGGAACAAGGCAAACACAGCCGAGGCAATGCAAGAGGGAGTGAAGCACGGGGCACATCCAGCTGGAATGAGCAGGACTTTGCGGGGCGGATGGAGCCGAGAGCTGCCGAGAAAGCGGTTGGCAGCAGGAAATTAGTCTTGAGGTCGCAGAGGTCCTTCTGGAAAGCATCCCTCCTCCAGCAGCTCCCCTGACCCATGCGCCTGACTCGTCTCACCCCTCCCTATGCAGCAGCTCAGGGCGTCTGTAAAGTGCTCGGGGACAGACTTCTGCATGCAAGGCACTGTAAAAAAAGCGATGCCCGGTAATTTCTGCATGGTTTATTTCTGTGCCT
>VZTL01050373.1:0-12500 GCA_013400535.1 Scopus umbretta | reverse complement strand
TTAAGCCTTTCTCCCTCCGCCTCCCGCGCTGCCCCTGGCCGCTGCGTGCTCCTGCCAGGGGACCCTGGGGGTCCCCGCTGCGCCCGGACAGCTCCCGCCGGCTGCCAGGGGGTCCTGCGCGCTCTTACACCTGACAGGTCCTCGCCAAGGAGCCCCTAGAGGAGAAGCCGTAAAAATGTTTTATGTAGGAATAGGTTGGTTTCTGTGCAATAAAACCCGAAGCCATTGAAAAGCAAGCTCCTGTGTAATTACAAAGACAGAGGAGATCGCTTCCATATGTCTGAGTGGGTGTGAGGGGCCCCGAGCCCGCATCTGCTCTCTTTGTTCTGGTGGGGGAAAAGGGAGAGAAAGAAAGAGAAAACAGAAGACAGAAGAGGGAACCCGGCGTCTGCTGGAGAAAATGACCTCTCGCTAAACCCTAGCCAGGGCCGTCCCGGCTTTGAGGATCAAGGCACGGCAACATCTGGCCCCAGCCGAAAGCACACTTGATCAATAAATTGTGCTACCAGGCACAAAATCAGAGAGATCTGAGAGCCATTCATTAACGAGCTCGTTAAGTGATTGATATGCTTAATTTTCCTGTCAAACGTGGACTTCCCTTGTAAACATGTCAATTGAGAAAAGTTCAAGCTTGTCACTCGGATTTATGGCTGGAATAACATGTAGGTGGAAAAGAGCGACGCGTCCCCTGTGGCCCCTGTTGTTTCCTATTACATGTAGGGCCAACGAACCCAGGTGCTGCAGCGTCCTTCTTCTGCCCTCCTCCTCCTCCTCCCTGCCCACAGCTGAGATAACAAAAACAGACCATCCTGCTGCAAACGCACCAGAACTTGGCCCCAGCAACAATTAGCTGATTAGTGTTTGCTCACCTTGATAAAATGGAGCCCTTCAGCTTTAGGGTGCCTTTGATGAGCTGGTACGGAAACCCAAATCCCACCTACTTTTCCTTGCCTTAAACAGCTGTATGTTTAACTTAGTGCAATATCCATGATGAGATGGTTTTAGCCAACGTAATACCAGGCCCATGATTAGACATTTTTAGCCGTTACAGCAAAGGCTGACCTTTTTTTTTTTTTCCCCCCATCTTCTGCTGTTTTTTCCTGCTCACACCAGCATCTCACCAGAAGTTAAGTCCCAGGCCCTGACATCGCTGCAGGCTCGTGCGGGTGTATGACCCGCTGGGTTGCTGCATGATGCTGGTGGTTGGGACCCCCCCAACCCACGGCCCCCACCTTGCATGCTCTGCCCCCCACCCCAGAGACCACCCAGCTCCCTAGGGCACAGCCTGCTGAAAGCAAACAGCCAGCAGCAGACCCGATTCCCCCCGACCAGGGAATAAAACCTCCAAGGAGCTCCAGGGTCAGCGATCCCCATCACTGAAGCTGGGCTCCATCTGCATCCCTGCAGCCTGGGAGTTTGGTCACTGCAGCCGAGCCCAACACCAGGTCACAGCTCTGTCCAGAGACCACCCCCACGGCGATGTATAAACACAGGCAACATTGAAACATTTTGCTCAAAATATTTGTTTTTAGGCAAAACACCGGAAGTGTTTTGTTTTGTAAGCATTTTGCAAAATGGTTTTGGTTTGTATTTGCTAAGACACAGGGGTGGAGGGAGAATGTGTGAAATCCAGGGGATGCCACCCAGTTTTGTTTGTCTGGGAGGAGTTGCAGGGTGCAGCACTGGCTGGTCAGGCAGCTCGAGGGCAGAGCAGCACAGACCAAGGAGGAAGAGGAGCATGGGACATCACCCCCACTCTGTTGTCCTGTGCCCGCTCAAATCCTGTCTTGAGAGCCAGAAAATCACATTTGATTTGAGCAACCTCAAATGACTTTATCCCCCAGCCCTCCTCTCCCACGCTGCAATGAGCAGCAGCCCCTCCGTTGCCCACAGGGGTATTTTGAGGGTGGTGGGGAAGGCACAGTGCCATACCTGCCGGGAATGGGCACAGGTAGCAGGGCCATGGCTCTTGGCAAGGCGATGCTGGTGCTGGTGCATGCAGCAAGCACCATTGCCCTGCCTTTCCCAGGGATCCCCTTCTGGGCTGGGCACGGCTATAAATAAGCTGTTTTGTGACTGATTCATTTTTATTTCTGTTAACTTTTATCACGAAATAGCAGTCATCGAATCGACACCTCGGTTCCCTTGAGCATATTCCCTCTGGTGTCATTTTTTGATAAATGCCAAGAACAGCCTAGCAGCAGGAGACCATTATCCTGTGACATGCTCCACTCTGCTCACATTATCTCTAAAATAACACGGATGCTCGCACAAATCCCCACAGCAGTTGTGACAGGGACCAGAGACAGACCCAGCCTGGCTGGACCTGGGCCGTGGCAAAGCAGCCGGTGAGGCTTGGCCACCTCTTGCTTTTCCCAGCCAGGGTCCATTTCAAAGCTGCCTGGCATCAGCTAGCAGTTTTGGCTAATGGTGGAGATAGAAAGTGGTAAGTCCTTCCTATGGAAGCGAGAAAAAATCCCAAGTTTTTAGGGTTTGTATTTTCCACTCCACTTTATAATTTATTTTAGGCATATTCCTGCCTCCCCAGGGACTGGGGGGGCCTGAAGCATTGCCGGAGAAGATAAGCATCTCACTGCCCAAAGCAGGACTTAAACTTCTCCTAGATTTTAGAGTTATTCACCTTTCTCCTTTCCTTTTTTCCCCCCAGTGACACCTCAAAGATCCCACAAACTCAGGAACAAAGAGCAAAGGGAGGAGAAGAACACCAAACGCAAGCCTAGCACTGTTCAAGTTTCACCTAATCCCCCAAATTTAGGTTTTCTCTGTGTTTCTTAACGAGAATCAGGAAGGCTTGAAATATAATTTGCTATGGAAATGTAATTTTCTCGGGGTGATGTGGGGATACTTTTTTTCATAGCAAAATCATCAAAAAGCCTGTTAAATCCAGCTAGAGATTAGGCATTTGGGGTGAGTGGCTGGAAGTGAGCGGATCACGGCAATTCAGCCTCCTTTCATCCTCGCTGACGGCTCATGGAATCTGGGGGCTGTGCACAGGGGAGGGAGCTGTGGTCAGGGGCTTCCCCGCGTGGCTGGCAGCACAGCCAGCATGCTGGCTTTTGCGAGATGGTGAAAGAAACCCAAGGCAGAGATCCCCCTCCTGCTCGTCTCCTGCATTTGCCCGATAAACACACTTGTCTGGAAGTGTGCAGGTTTCTGGACACTCTCTGGGCCACAAGAGTCCAATCCTGTTCCCAGGGATTTGCCATTGTTTTGTGTCAGCCTCGCGCTATATCAGTATTTATTTTTGCTAATATGACATAATTAAAGGGTAATCATATCTGTACCTTTCATATCATGTCAGGCAAAATGAATGCTGTTAGAAGGATGATACTAACGTGACACGATAGGACATAGTTAACGCGATGAAACGTTCAGATCATATTAATGTAAGAAAAGAAGGGAGGGAGAGCTTTGGTGTGTCTTACCCTTTCTTGAGTGGCTTGCTGTGGTGTCCAGGAGCCTGGGGCACATCCCTGGAAGCTTTGCTGCTTCCGACTGGAGCCAGTGGCTCTGCAAAGCACCGCAGGTGGCTGGGGTGGACATGCCTGGGGATGGGACAGTCACAGGTGACAGAAGAGGGAAAAACCCTCATAAGTGGCAGCTCCTACACCCACATCCCTCTGGGTGATCGCTCACGCGTCTCTGGCTGCTCCCCCTTGCTTTGCCCAGTCTCAGCTCTCAGCATCTCTGACACTTTGCACCCTAAGCAACCCTGTCCATCTAAAACTTTGAGGCACGGTGGCAAAACTTGGAGGAAATAATTAACAATTATTTCACAGGAGAAGGTTCCAGCTGGAGCAGTATCTGGTGGTTGAACATATATCTAACAAAGGATTGTTATTTAAGCAATAACCCTTGAGAAATTGGTCGTTACCAGCATTAAACGACTCAGCCCATTGCCAAGGATGGTTAACGCTCTAATAAACTGGTCATTAACTGCAGTAACAATGAATTTCGAGGGGATTATTGCTATTATAAACCTTAATCAATGGTTTATAACAGCAATAATGTGGTCCTTTCTTTTAATGGTAAGTAGTGCGGCATGAGCAGCCTGCTTGGAAATATTTTCAGTCTGGCTGATAAGACAAAAGCAGGTGTTAAAAGCCCTCCAACTCCAAACACTTTTGGGGAGGAAAAGAGGCCCAGCAAGATCTGCAGTGAGAGGTGGTGTGGTGGCCGTGGCATTTGCAAGGTGGTTGTGCCACGGAGAGCACTGGGCTTGGCCAGACCCAGGCTGGCAGCGGGCGCCCACGCTGGCTGCCCGTTTGGGAGCTGGGCATGGGCAACCGCATTTCACCTGACTTAAACCCTGACACTCGGTGGGATCTGAATTCATTGCACGCATCCTCTGGCAAGGAGCGGCTCTGGGCAGAGATGGGGAGAGAGGCTGCGCGGGGAAGAGGACGGGAAGGGGGAGTCAGCCAGCACTGGACATGATGCACCCAGCGACGAATCTGCCAGAGTTTATGTGGACAAGGGCTCCCTCGCACACAGGAACCTCAGGGATGGGCAGCCGATGTCTTGAAGAATAAGATCCATCTCTACCTCTGCACAAAGAACCACAAATGTTATTACGGGTCATAAATTACTCTGTCTCTTGAAACCCAAGTGCTGTACGGTACTTGACACTGCCACCTTCTGCTGCATCCCCACAGCCTGAAAACGTCACAGGTTCCCTTCCCTCTGCTTTCCCTGCTGCTTATTTGGAGACTCCCGTTACTGACTTTTGTTTGCCATGTGAGACGGATATGTTGCTTATATACAGCGTGAAAAAGCTGGAGAATAGGAAAGGTTCATATTCAACCCGAAGTGTGCAAAAAAACCAGGTTAATTAAGAAGATGAGTAAGAAGCCAGCGATGCAGGCAAGTCTGGATTTTCTGGAGGAGGGTTGGGTGGCAGTCCTTTGCTCCTGCTCTGGGGGATGGGAAAGTGTGAGCACCCAGGGGCAAGGAGCACAGTGCTTTGGTATTTGGAGCACCCCTCTGCAGAGGGATGAGAAAGCAGCGCTGGTACACTCCCATCTTATTTCGTGCCCTGTATCCCTTAAAAAATAATATATGGCAATATAATCAGGCAACAACCTGATAGGAGTGTCTTTCCAGAAGGGTGTAAGAAGCATCCCCTTGTCTTGAGTGAGTGGAGCTAGATTGAAGGATGCTCGATTGATAACTGCCCCGTCTGCACTTCCTTCCCCAGGCAGGCTCCCGAGAAATCCCTTGTTGGGTCAAAACTTGTCTCACCACCCCCATCCAGGGCATTACCTCTGCTTCTGTGTCGAGCAGTCAGGGGCTCAGGCACCTTCACTCTGGCTTCAAAGCTCTGGCAGATCCAGGGAGCTCCTGGGGGAGGGCAGGGTGATCTCCAGTGACTTGGGCTGCAAAGCCCCCGGCCAGCGAGTGACTTATAATTATACTCTGACTTTAATGGAGATTTTCTCTTTTCTGTGCTTGTGATTTTTATGTCTCTTCGGAGCTGGTTCTCAAGCCCTGCTCTTATCTCTGCACTCCCTCAGCTAAGCTGGCTGTGGCTGCAGGAGCAAGGCATCATCCCGTATTAACCAGGGTGAAACCACAAGTAGTCTGGGGGCTTTGGCTGGTTTTAGCCAGTCTTCTGACATCTTTTCCGATATGGTCCCGCGCATCCCTCCTTTGGTTTGCTTGTCAGTGTCCCTTAGAGTGGTGGGGGTGGTTGGTGACTCTTCTCTCTGCACTTTTTTTTCAGAAGGCGGCTGCAATGGAATAAATTGGAAAGTTTACTTCATGTAGCATGGAAATAAAAAAGCTCATTCAGAAAGTTAATGATTTATTTTATAGTTTCATTATCAGGGTCACATTACTCAATAGCATTTCAAACATGTCATTTGTACAAACTATGGTAATTAAAATTTATAACGTACTTCATCAGCAGCATATGAATCTTTTAGCCAGCACTCTGCTGTCATATAAACAGTGTAATTTCAGCTGCAATTCACCCTTTATTGGCTCTCATTTGTGATTTAACAGCCATCAATGACTGTGCTATAAAGAATAAATTAACCATCCGTAAACCTTATGATGACAGGGACAGTCAAACAGACTTAAGCTGCCTCCACCAGACTCTGGTTAGCCAACAGAGATCAGACCCGGGAGGTGCTGGTGCGAAGGCGTGACTGCTCCCCTCACCAGGCTGCTGGGCACGACGCACATCAGCGTGAGGTCTGCAAGCGGCTTCCGAAATGGAGCTGTTTCTCAGTGCTGCCCACAGGGCCGGCCGGAGGATCCCTCCCCTCCTGCAAGGAGTTTCCTGCCTCGGAGGAGGAGTTTCAGCCACGAACAGCTTTAAAATCCCCTCGCCTCTCGCTGCAGCACCGTCCCGAGACGCGTTCGCACGATCCCTGCGCTGTCGCATCCCCGCACCTCCCGCTGGTGACCCCACGGTCCCTGCATCCTCCCCAGCAGCCCCGGCAGGGCAGCAGCCCCCAGGGCCACCAGGTCCTCGTCCAGCACTTGGGGTCCTGGGGGACTCAGCTGGAAACTCCCCAGCGTCCGGCACCTCTGTTCCCACGGCTAAACCTTGCCCGCTGCTCCTGGAGGGTGGCAGTCAGCCCAGCGCAGGTGGGAAGGCAAGGGGCAGGCGGCGCAAACCCAAACCCCAGCACTTCCAGCCCCGGCAACCTTTATGGACCCCAGAGCAGACCCACAACGAGCAATTTCTTAATCAGGGGCTCTTTGCAGCCGACAATTATCCAACAGCGTATTTGTGCCCGCCTTTTGCAGAGGGAGCAATACGTTTTAATGGGATCCCTCCTATGCTTAGAGCTGACACTGTACAAAGCTAATAAATGATATGGATTGGATTTGTTACTGAGACATCTCCAAGGAGCCTGGGTCATACAGGCCAATAAAATTGGCCTCATAAATTTACCCTGACACACAGGATTACTCCAGCATTGCTGAGGTCACCTTCTCACACTGATTTATTGCCAGCCCATGGGTTAATAATACTGTTTACGGGGTTGTTGTTTTCCCCTACACGTAGCAGATATTAATCAGCACGTCCATGCCTTTTCGGTGCTCTGGGGGCGGGCGCAGCACGGGGGAGGCGCTGGGTGAGGACGTGGTGGGGAGGGCGGGCCTGATTTATTTTCTAGGCAAGAGTTTTTGTGTTTAAAAAGTCTTCCGAAAGACCTCTGCGGGAGGAGGTAAACTTTTCCTTCACCGAGTCCTGAGGGCGAGGGGGCGGCACTGGCAGTGGTTTTGGTGGTTCTCGTTTCTGGGCAGCGTCTTTGGCGCTTTGTGCTGTGCCTGTGCAGGTGCTGGGAACTTCTGATCCACGGGAGGGATTTCGACATTCCGAAAACTGTAGTTCCCACCTGATTCATTCCTCCGGGGAGCGAGCAGCAGCACAGCGTCCTCTGCATGAGGGGAGCCACAGGTCAGGTGCAGCGAGGCGGCTGACTCTCCTGGAGGGACAAGAAGGAGGGAAACTGGCACAGATGTTAAAGCAGAGGCATTGGTGGTGCAAGCACAGTGCATCGAGAGTTTGCTGGGTGATGAAGAAGTGCCTTCATTTCAGGTTACTCCTTGTTTGGGTGCCTGAGGCATAAATTTAAGGGAGACAGAAATGTCTGCAGACTTTTCCAAACGCCACTGAAGCTGGTGCAAAGAGTTTCACTGCCTTCAGCATGCTCGGGTGAAAAACTACTCAGCAAGCACTTGGTTTGCAGGGCTTCACTGTTTTGCTGCCAAATAAGTATTATTTGATTATTTGATGGCACACACCAGGTCTCAGCGCCAGTGCAGGGCTGAAGCAGCAGAAAGCATTGGCCCGAACTCCCGCTCCCTCCAAATGCGACAGCAGCACTTACAGCCGAGACAGAGAGAAGCAAGGCATCCTTTCTTTCCTTGCAACAAATGTACTTCAGAGAGCTACACAAATAAACACGTCTTAAAACTAACAGAGCGGACGGTAAGCGTGTCAATATTTCCCCAGGGACATTTCTGTCCCCAAAAGCAGAAGGGATGGCTTCCTCCCCAGGGCTCCTTGGGGTCCCCTGCTTCTCCTGGCAACTTTCTCCCTTTGTCCTGGTAAAAAGCACTTTATAAACCGGCTTGCACCTCTAAGCTCCTGTCCGGGGTGAAACCCAGCTTGAGAGAAGCCCCAGCACTGTCCCCTGCCGCACTTCGGATCAGCACTGGGATAGGCTCTGTTGCGACCAAGCATAGGGAGAGCCTTTCAGCCTGGCAGCATGAACAAGCTTTGCACCCTGGAGAAATTAAAATCTCCCTCAAGATCAGGCCAGACCAGTCTCTGCAACAGTGCCTGATTGCCACAGATGCCAATACGGCCTGTGCTCCTCTTCTGTCTCACTGAATCCCTGTTTTGTTGGCTTAAACAGTGCCCAGGCTTTATGAAGGACTCTGCAGGGGGGATTTCATCCCCGCTGTGTATCTCCAGGGGAGGTTAAAACCTCCCCTGCCCAGGCTGCCGAGGGCAAGGACCTGCTTTTCCTTCTCCATAGCAAAGTTTTTGTGCCTCTAAATTCATTTAGAAGGGAGGAGAGTAGAGAAAGGCAAATAAAGAGCAAATTCGTCACCCAACCAGAGCGACTGTAGGTGTGCCGGAGCCGCCGGGCCAGCAGCCCCCTGGCGGGAAGGCAGCCACCAAAATGGAACGGGTGTTCCGGCAGCTCTGAAATTTATGCTGAAATTTAGACAGAGAGCACAAATCACTGTAATCTCCTGGTGAAGAATCACGGTCTGTCTCCCCCTGAGCACCTTGCCTGCTTGGAGAGGGAGGTGTTCAAATACAGCTCACGCCTCCGTGCAGCGGGGAAGCGCCTCGAGCTGCAGCCGAGGCGCCGTGTGCTCTGTGCCGACGAGGGGAGGGATTACAGCGGACTCTGGATTTGCACGTGCTTTGCGGAGCAGTGCTCCTGCTTGGGCACTCGCCGCTTCGGCCCGTTCGATTGCTGCTGGGCTGGGAAGGTGCCTGGCCCACAGGCTCGCAGCTTAGCACGGGCATCCGTCTCCTGTTGCAGCAACAATAAGACAGCCTCGTGCCAAGTTGAGCTGTCACTGCTGATGATGCTGAGGTAGAAATAAAGTGTAAGAGAAAGCCAGACACTTGGTCTCATTACTCCCTCCCCCACATCCTCTTTTTTAAAAATCTGTGGGAAATGAGCTTCAAGGAAAAAATTCGTCGAGAGCCCCGAGCAGCGAGAGACGGGTGATAGCAAGAGAGAGGGCAAAGCGCAGTGGTACCTGAAATGAAACGGAGTGGCGTAAATTGCTTGGACTCACAAAGAGCCAACTCCGGGATATGAATTATGGAGTATTAATTCCCAGCCAGCTTCAGCTCTGCACTTAACATCCTATTTCTATAGAAACTTGCTGAATGCAGTAACACTAGAGGACCAGGCTCTCTAGCCCAGCTTTCACTGAGCAGGCCTGGATTTAAACCAGCTACTTACAAATGAAAAGCTCACGGTGTTGCTTCCCAGGCCCTGGTTATACTCACCTAGCACAGGCTGTGGCCCTGCTTCGCGGTGTGCTCTACTAGGCGCCCAGATGCTGTGTTTTCTTACAAACGTGCATGCCTGGATGCCACACAAGCATGTCAGAAGGGTAAGTCTGTGTATTCTATGAAAAAAAATGGAAAAACACAGCCCAGAGAGTCACCTTCTCTGCACTCCACCTCTCTCTGGTGGCACTTTGGATTCCTTGCCTTTGTCGGTGCTCAAAACCCTGCAGCAAGAATCACCTGCATGAAGCAGCAGGAAGGTGGAGCAGGGTTGTGTGTCTGTGTGTGTCCCTCTGTCCCTTCATCCCCGCTTGGGTGGTGTTTTTGAAGTCCTCTCTGTCCCTTTCTCAAGCTCGGAGAACGGCACCATGTGTTTACCATCCCGCAGCCAAGACCCGGGGCAGCCAGCCTCACTCCTGCTGCTTCGTGTTATTTTCATCCTGCCGTAATCGGAGGGGACAGGTGAGATGTGCTTCAAAACACTGTAATCATATTTTAAATGGAAATGAAATGTGTGAATTAAATGTAAATTACAGCAGAATGGAAGGACAATCACTATTAGTTAAGGTCTGACACCTATTTTTGCAGACCTTTCCTAAATGCCACAACTTGTTTCTCCGCACTTGTGACGAGGACTTGTAATTACGTGGCAGCTGCTCCTGCAGCCGGGTGGATGGTGGGTACCGAGGGGGGCCTGTGTATTTTAAATAGCTATGGACTGCTTGTTGGTGCTGTGAAATTATGAAGCAGCAATGATATTTTTATTCAGGAGCCATGAAAATAAACCTTGGTGTTTTCCCCCTGAAAAGGTGAGGCAGTAATACAAAAGGACGTTTTTATAGAGTCCATTTATTTAAGGGTTCCCCCATTTGCTTTTATATTGGAAAAATATGTGCCCTGCCAATGAGCTGAAATTTCTTCTTTATCTTTAATCACTACCCCACCTCCTCCAAGCCACTGGCTATTCCCGCAGCCTCGCTGTACCTCGAAGCCTCCCAACTAAGTCTCACTTCATTTCTCACAACGGGAAGCATCCACAGGCCCTCGCCAGTCACGGCACTGGTGTGTTAAATGTGGTACAAGCAGACAGGCAGAGACAGCCCCTGCCCTGTGGATGCTGCAAAGCAACGCAGCAGCTGAAGCAGCATTATTATTTGGGATGGGAAGGTGAGTTCCAGTGAGATCAGAACTGACACTCTGGGTCTGCGGTACAGCCGAGGAACAGCCTCTCTGCCCGGGAGAAGTTGACTACGGTAATGAGACAACTTACATGCAGTGAAAATGGTACATTGTGGGAAAAAATAGTGCTGAGCAGAAACTGGTGGCACGCTGCTCCTTGGGTGACATCTTTGTGATTCAGAGATTTCCTCCTGCACCCGTTGTTCTGCCTGTCTCCATGAAAAGATAAAACATTTACTGTTCTCATTATCACTGGGAACTTTTCAGCTGGGAAAAAAAGAGAATCCCTGTCCTAAGGAAGCTGAAAGCTAAGTGCTGGTTTAATCTATTATTAATACCTGGGGCTACTTGGCAAATTTTTTATTTTCAAAGTAGTGGACAGTAAATAGTCAAATGAAAACCGCTAGCTCTGAGACCCTGAACATATTGTCATGTTGCTCTAATGTGTATGAGCTTAGGTGACGAAATGCCCAGCTCATGGCATCACAGGGGTTGCACGGACATCTTTACGGACTCAGACATTTAGCCACACTCAGAGCCTGCCCTCATCCAAGGGCTAGCTCCCGTCCCGCGGTACGCGGCAAGGACAGATGAGAGGCACGAGCATCCCTTCTGCTTTGGGCACCTTACAAGGGCGAGCCGAGCGTGTGGGAGGCCAAGGACAGCGCGTGCGGTCCCTTCGCCCACCGGTGGCAAGCAGCACTGCCCAAAGTGCCCGTTCCCCGGCCCCAGAGCCAGCGGCCCCAGCAGGGACGCGGCTGCTGGCAGCACGTCCCATCAGCAGGGCCGGGAGAAGAACCGTTTTTTTTCATTTCTCAGTTTTCCCTTCCCTGTTTCAAAGCAGAAGGATATTTGGGCTTAATTTCTTGCAATATTGTACTGGGGGAAATATATCATCCCATGTTGGGATAATCACAGCATTTAATTCTGGTTTCAATAGTTCTTACAGAGAGATATATATAGGAGAGTACATCGAAACAAAATGCTTTTTGAAATGGGAAAAAACCCTATGCCATTTAATTCCTAAAAGGTCAAACTGAAATGCTTTGGCCTTATCGAAATGATTTTCTCCTTTGATTTTTCTTTCCAAATGCAATTTCATCAAAATCAGTGCATTTCCGCAAATGTTTCACCTTTGGTGAAATGGCATCTTCTGACAGAGAAGTGTTTTGTGGGAAATTTCTGATCGGCTCTTGCTGGGAACGAGACACCTGCTGCGGCTGGAAGGGAGGAGCAGGGGGTCTCGCCGGCGCCCAGCTCTCCCCGCTGCTGCCGTCCCTCGCTGCCCGCACACCGCCAAGTGAAGGCAGCCGGTCTCAGCCAAAGCTCAACCGTGCTTGAGCAAGGCATTGCATCGGGCTCTGCGGCATGGCAGCCGGTGCCACCCCGGCACTGCGAGAACAGCCATTTGTTTTCCCCTCGCAGCCATCCCTGATGGGGATGTGATGAAGGGGGAAATGTCTCTCATTCCTACCAGGTGATTCACTGCCCTGGCCCTGTGCTGAATCCTCCCTCCTCCCCGAGCGAGAGCGCTGGGAGGATCCAGAGCCTTCCTTCCTATTTTTACAAAGCTTGCAGCATTGTCAGAAAGGAAAGGGTACCATCTGGTTAGCCCTTGTTTACTGCACACCCTGCCAGTTTGAGCTTATTAATCATATTTACCCAAGTATCTTAATTACTCCCTGTCTAGCGACTTGCCTTGCACTCAGCTGTTGACCCGCTCCCCTCCCCTCTCCCTCGCTCTTTTTTTTCCTCCTTCTTTTTAATTCCTTTCTATCATTAATCACAGGAGCAGCGT
>VZTL01050348.1:1407-13630 GCA_013400535.1 Scopus umbretta | reverse complement strand
CAGGCCAGTCATCTTCCCTGCTGATAGTCTTTCAGCACATGGGGACGGCCTGCTCCTGCACCTATAAGATTTCCTTCTTGAAGAATGTCCAGCCTTCCTGGACTCCTTTGCCCTTCAGGACTGCCTCCCAAGGGACTCTGTCAACCGGGCTCCTCAGCAGGCCAGTGTCTGCGCTCCAGAAGTCCAAGGTAGCAGTTCTGCTGACCCTCCTCCTTATTTCTCCAATAAACAACAACTCTATCATTTTGTGGTCACTATGCCCAAGATGGTCTCCAACCGTCACATCACCCATCCTTCTCTGTTCACAGACAACAGGTCCAGTGGGGTGCCTTCCCTCTTTGTCTCACTCACCAGCTGTGTCAAGAAGTTCTCTTCCACACACTCCAGGATGTGTATGTAATCCAGATGTGATTTGTAACTAATCTAACTGAAATATATGAATGCATTTCCATAATTAGTGTCTTGTGAGGATAGATTTGGATAGATTTGGGTGATTCAAGTCTTAAGTGTCTTGCAAATTGCAATATATTGATTAATACTATTGTCTCAACCAGAACTTAGTCTAACAGCCACCTGTTTCAAAAAAATCCAGAAATCCATAAATGGAATAGTCCAGTGTTTAAATCAGAAAAATAATAAATTAAGTTAGATGGACACACTGCAATTAAACTATGCTTGTAAAAAAATATTATTGAAGCTGTGGTTAGTAAACATTTGGAAATAATTTTGAATACTTTTATGCAGGATGTATTCAGTAATTAGAATTGGCCCTCCAGGTAACCTTTCATACAGTAGTAATATTATATCAAAGTGGAAAAGCTGAATTACTAAGTGACTTAAGGGCACAATATTTACCAGATGTAATCAAACTGAGTTTGAGAATAAGAACAACTTGCTTTTCTGTATGACTGCTTCCTGTAGTAATCATGTGAGCTTCTAAAACTGAAATCAGAGTAGGTGTGCTGGGCAGGGGAAGGTTTGCTTCCATCGGTCCTCCTTAATTAAATTCTCCATGTATGCTACATTGAAACCATAGTCACCCAGAAGGAGCAAACCTAGACAAAAGGAAGGAGAGAACACTGGGGAATTTAATATCACTCCTCCTGTTTCTATTGGCCTTACCTTTTCACTGTGTGCTTGGAGCCCCATCTTATCTATTTCTTAGGCAGAATTCAGCACCAATTATCAGAGGACTATCACTTCTGAAAGAGGTATGCAGCAGGAAGAAAAATGAGTGTTAGTAAGCAGGGCTTGTGTTTGGTGTTTTTTTTTGAATATCAGTCAAATGTTGGTAGCCTGTTAGTCTGTAATGAAGCAGTTGCCCGGCTGTCTCACCATCGTTTTTGCTATGTATCTCTATGTCTTTGTTTGCTCTTGGATGATTTTTCTCACCTGTTATTTCACGAGGTGAGAAGAAAGTCAGAAGAAAATAATTACAGAGACAGCTCTCTGCCAGGCAATATCTAGTTCATTTATTGATTGGGCTTGTGAGGGCTCCACTGGACCAGAAGTCCTTTGATGCCCAAGTTTGCTGCCAGAGGACAGCATCTGGAAAAACTTCTATCCGCAATAGAAGACAACGTTACTCGTTTCTTTTAACAAAGTGCCTGCAACTCAAAGTGTCTGTGAAAGGCATGTCTACAAAGTTTATCCATGTCCTTGGACCAGCATTATTTTGTCTAAAGTGATTGAGTATGAATTACCAAAATTTCAGAAGCAGAAACATTAAGCACTTCCCTTCTGTTTTGCTAAAAGTACACCAGAAAGAGGTCTGAAAACAAAGTTGTAGAACTTAATTTCAAAATACTTTCCTATCTAAGTAGGATAAAGAAGCAAATGTGCAGTGTGTACAGAGTCTGCGGTAATTGGCTCAGACCAGTGATCCTCTACTTTTTGGGGACTGCAGAGCAGTCATTGCTTTCCCCTTGCAGACAACTGATCTCCCTCACTTTATCTGATTGTCAGGAGAAAAAGAAAAGGAGAAAAAGTTGCAAGGGGAAACTAATATTTCTCAGATATAGAGATTTCTTTGTTCTTTCATGTGCTGAACTTTCTTTATCTTTATTGCTTCACCGTCTGTGGTCCTGTTGCTAGCTACTGCCCATCAAAGCTCATGCATGGTCACAGCTCGCTCGGGCTGTCTGTCACCTCACACTGGGAAATGCATTCTCCTGTTCTACTCCTGTTCTGCTATCAGCCAACTCTGAACTGTTATTGAAAATAATTCTTCAGCACCTTTGTGCTTTTTCCAGAGTTCAGAAGACAAATATTGGTGTCTTTCTGTGCATTTTGCAATTTGCACAGAAAACCACAGTTTTATGTCTTTGTAGCTGCAGCTCAGGAATCAAGGAAACAGACAGCTGTTGAAAAGTATCTCAGGTAGTGTGGTAAGTATGCAATGGAAAAGACCCTTTGCTCCAACCACGAAGATCCTCCTGGTATTGTTACAGAGAAGATTAAACCAAACTGAAGACATTGCCCAAACTGCAGGCATTTGTAAATATTCTTGGTCATTAGCCTTACAGGTGAAGGTGACATTGCTGGGGTTTTAGAGGTAGGAAAAAAAGAGAAACAGCACAGGATGCTCCAACAGATTCATCAAAAACATTGGTACAACCCTGACACAAACCTGAATACAGGGTATTTTTTATTCAGACAGAGCTTGATAGAGGCTGGGAGCTCAAGGAGAAAAGCTCTCTGGTCTGATTCTTCTTGCAGCTCAGGAACCAGGCTTTGTCCCCCTATCACAGAGCTCTGCGTCGCTGAGACTGAACCCCATCCTAAGCTTCTAAGTGAAAAAGGAAAGGTTATTCGACAGCTTCTTGGATTTAAGTGGACAATATTACCTTTTTTGCATGTATAATCCTAAATACGTATGTGCAATTCAACTTATTTTGGAGTATGTATTTCATAGCGATGCCAAAAGAGTCAGCCTCTGGCACTATGTGAATGATATGGCAAAGAACTAAAGCCTATCTCCTAGTGCTGGGCAGGACTGCTATTAGCTAAAACTACCGCTGGCACTATCCTGCATCTCTCCACCTCATTGCTGAGTCTCAGCTCTGAACTTTGCCTTGACCCTTCCTATCTGTTCCTCATACAAGTGTGAAGAAAAAGTACATACCCAGTTTTTCTTAGGAATGTACTATTTTCAATTAAACCTTATGGCCCCCACCCCTTGTACAAGACTTTTTTTTTTTTTGGCTTGCATGTGATCAGCCAGTGGAACTTCATCCACAAGAAAAGTAATAAATCTGCCAGGAAAGCTCATTAGTTTAATTTATTCTGATTAAATACAAGGATTGTTCACTTCCCTGTTTCATCAAGGGTTATAATCAAGATTTTAAATGTGGCCAGAAGGAACATTTCAGCTAGTGATTCAGTCTGTAAGACAGGAAGCAGGTTTTGTATAGCAAAACCTAGTTAAATATGCAAGCACAGTATGCCTGTGAATTTGAAATACAGTTGAATAAGGATCTCAACATTTAACATGAAAATTTTCTAGGAGAGATTCATTTGGGGGTGGGGGTTGAACACTTTTATTTTTCCTCTCATTGATACTGAGTCTAGCATATAACCTTTTTATAGGAATAGGAAGAAAATAAGCAGTTAATTCTTTGTGATCCACAACTGACTGGACAGAGAACTGGGTTTTAGGTAAGTCTTTTTTTGTGTATTTCTTGAATGACCTAAAACATTTCCAAAAGCAAATTAATGTTTTGAGGGACCTTTCATATATCAGATCAACTAGCAAACAATCATCTCTCCTAAAATTACTGCTTAGGGTGCCTGTGACTCAGCATGTGTTTTCTAGAAGTGACTTGTGAGAGAAATGATCTATTGGCAGCTTAGACTAGCATCCTTCGTCCTTACTCTGTCCTTACCCCTTCCCTGAAACTGTGGGTTGAATTCACTCATGGCTTTGTCCTATCTTCCCCTCTTATCCCTCTCTCTTTTCCATAAACTTTCCCAAACTAATTTCTAATCCCCACTTCCCCTGTGGGTGAAAGCTATCAGTGAGGCAGCTGTATTCCAAGGACCGGTGTTTTACCAATTGGTTGTACATTTCTGTAGAATAACAGAGGAGATAAAGGAATAGCCAGGATGAATCAGACCTGTGATTTCTCTAATCCACCATCCTCTGACCTCAGATATATATTCCTCTGAACCATGAAAATTCTCTGTACTAGTTTCACGTTTTCTCCTCCTTTTTAGCGGTCAATTTTGCATAGTCTGTGGAAGCATGGAAACAAAGATGTAGTAGCAGAATACAATAGGATTTCTGTTGAAGGAGAAACATATTTCTGGGCTGTTCCATCTTAAGAAAGAAATGCTTAAAAAAGAATATCTGCTGAAGCCTGAACTGTATAATGAATAGTGCACAATGCTCCCTCCACTTATAAAGCTAGTTTGGGCACTTACCGCTGGTAGGTGTATGAGCACAAGGTCATTCAGGAAACACAAAGCAAAAGAAGCACAGAAAGCAACATTACTGTGGGATTTGAGGCAAACACTTTGACCTGTAAAACTCAAAGCATGTTTCTAAGGTTGAAAATCAGATTTAACCATATTTAAATAAGAGGAAAGTACGGTAGAGAAAAATTTAATTACTTGTTGAATGTCACTTAAGAGGACTTAAGACTGAATATGAACAAACTTTGAAGAAAATACCCATATGAAAAGAAGGGATATATTACATTTATTATCATATGGAACACATTAAACATCATTTATCTTGTAAAGGAGAGCTGGCAGACCAAAATCCAAGAAAATAACAGTTCTGCTGGAAAATTCCAGTTTGTGAAAAGTAAAATTTGGAGGTGACAACTTAAAGCCCTGCTTCATCAAAGCTGAAATTTTTGTTCTAAACTCAACCAATGTCCCCAGATACCTACTAACTTGGTGATTAGGGAATGGAACATCAGGTGCAAATCCCTCTGCTGGCTGCTTTGGGATGGGCGCTTCAGCCCAAGCGTGTCACAGTCTGAGGAAACTATTTTCTTTGGAGGTCTGGGACAAGAATGAAGTGGCCACTGCTGCAGAGGTGACTTCTGGGCAGCCAAAAGCAGTGGGATTGCACTGGATCCCTGTCTCAGCAGACACCTGTACCCTGCAGGAGCATGTGGGGTGGCCTGCCATAGGGTACACGAACATGCCGCCCATCCTTCCGTGTGAGCAGATGTACTATATGTTTCTGCTTGGACCTTACAACTTCAGTAACAGGTCCTGTACTCAGCCATCTGTCTTAGGCCCTCAGGGCTGGAAAATGTGGTTGCATTACTGTAGGCTTTTTATCACATGGAACCAGGTGGCATACATTCTACTGCCATTAAAATGCAATTCTCTTCAATGAATCCTTGAATGCATGCAGGGGCTGCCACACTAGATCATTTGCAAGTCCCGCCACCATCTGGGATTTATGTTGAGTGTTATTCAAATGATACACGGTGGAGCCTTACGAAAATAATGGCAGTGAAGAGAATGTACATTGAATACATTCATTGACACTATTCCATCTGAAGAAATGCAGTCATTCCAGACACAAGTTTTCTATTACCTAGGAGGAAAAAGATAATCCATTAGACTCTTTTGATTACAGATTTTTTAAAACAATGACTGTTAAAAAAGAATTGTGTACATTAAAGTTCATTTTAGACGAAAGAGAGAAAGTATTGGTGGATTATTTTCAGGTTTGGGCCCATGTATCTGACTGATTAAAGAAAGCTTGAGTTTTTCAGGCAGTCTGACATGTGATGAGGCCGTTGTTATGGCAACAATACATTTTTTATGAGTTATAATAATGACAGAGCAACATCTTTTAAATTATAAGGATTTAAAATTACAGCTTCTTTGTTTTGTCATACACTGCTTGAAAATATTGAAATATTTTCATGAATGGTACCATTTGTATGCTTTTCTTGAGTATGTAAATAAAAGGAGCTTTAAGAAGGGGCACACATTAAGCCAATAACCACTTTCATTGTGCCTCATGAATATTCCTTTTTTCATCCCCTCTGTGATTACTTTTTACTGTTTTTTTAATCAGATATGTTCCTTACTTGCAGTGTGATAATCATAAGTGTAGCCACAGTGCTGGAAGGATTGCTAGGTATTCCCCAAATTAATATTGCTGCTACAGTAACTTTCAGCTCAGCTTGATGGTAGTAGTATTTTGGGATGCTTCTGGGAAGTTCAGGAAGGAATGCACTTCAGTGACCCACGTGACTCTCCTAGATATCCCTGCTGGAAAGATTTGATCCAAGGTTTATTTCTCACTGCAGTCTCCTAGGATGTAGTCCTGCTCTGACCATGACCACTGCTTTCACCAGAAGTCCTGATGATTCAGCAAGAGTGCAAAGACAGACTTTTTTCCAAGAGAAGGATTTTCATCCCCTTCAATGGAGAGAGGACTTACATTCACACAGAATTTGTATTTGTCACTACTCATGTATTAAGTAGAAATGTCCAGATAATTCAGTCTTTAGGCTTCTTTGAGGCCCGGTTGTCCTCAACGCATCCAAGTCATCCACTTGTACAGGTCATCCCACTGTTATTATTGACCGGGACAATATTATTCCTATGGGTGAGCTAGATTCTGCTAAAGAGAAATCACAAGCATTAGCTTCAAATAAACTAACCATGGTTAGGATACTTCTGGAGTCTATTTTGAGAGTTTATTGTCTATTCTGGAGTGTATTCAATTCACACACAGCAGCACGTGTTTCCTCTGCACTGAATGCAGGGCTCCTCTCCTTGCAGCCTGAGGAACAAATGTTTCAGCTCGGTACTTCTTTCTACTGATGTTTTTAATACTGGGAAAAGGGGTTGTGGAGGAATAACACAAATATGGGCTATCTGTAGAACTGTGTAGAAAAAAAAGAAATGGAACCCAGGAAGAATTTATTCGTTCCTCACTGTTAAAGAAGCCACACATTTGAATTATTAAAAAATACAGTGCATGCTTTGCTTTCTGTACATCTTGTGTGTCTAAGAAAGTATTTTGCTTATTCCTGAAAGTGTTTGAAATAATATTTGGTCCTCTATAACTGTTGAGCTTCTTTACCTTCTGGTTGAGATGTGCCGTAGGCCATTTGCTGACAAATGTCCATGTATCATTGCTTCTAAACACCTAGGAGACCATTTAAAATATTAAAAAAGCCCTCACTTATGTATCCTTTGAACACCTTTCAATTAAAAAAAAAAGCATTTTCATGTAGAATTTGATGATAAGTAGATTGTGCTTTGTCCAGCACTGATAATTAACTTTCCCTCCCACCCCCATTTAAAAGTGAGGTAGTTCTCAGTACTCACAGTCCTCTTGGCATCTAAAGAAAAGCATTACTCTTAAATTGATGAGAGGTGTCTGAAAAAGATTACTTTTACAGCTTGAGACTAATCGTCACATGAATGAAAAAACATCCATGACATGGTTTTACTATGGGAGACTTTTTCCTTGTGCTTTCAAATAGCTACTCCATCAATACATATGCTGCTTGAAAATAACCATTTTCTCCTTGGCTTCAAGGGACTGTCTGTCTGACTGAAAAATATCAGGAAAGACTTTTCTTTATATGTAGTTTGGGGGTGGAACAAAATATGTCTTTGCCTAGATAGCTCTGGGTTTAGATTAGTTCTCAGAACTGAGACAATAATTACTGTTCTACCATGCCTGAATATTTTATTTGGTAGACATATAAATGTCACATTATGCACACATGAAACATCATCAGTTTGGGATTTTTTTCTCCTTCCTGGACTTTTCTGAAGGAGAAGCACTGTTCAGAGATGAGACTATGATATGGAAGGACTGCAAAGGTTCATCTTTGGAGGAGCACTCCATAAACTTAGGAGCTTACTAAATCTGGAGCTCCTAAGGATTGAAAACCTGTTGAAGAATAGAATTTTTTAACTCTTTTGCTCAAATGAGAGGAATGATTTAGAAAAAAACTGAATGCAATTTAACAAAGAGAGATTAAAACATAGCTAGGGCTAGTCATGTACAGATGCAGAATGAAGAGTGGTGGCTATGCAGAAATATTGCAGAGAAAGCTATTGGTTACAAAAGTTCACAAGCTGAACAAGAGTCCTGGTATTGCAACAAAGTGAACAGCACGTTACGATGTATATACACTAATGCATTACTCTTAAGATACATGAAGTCATACTATCCTGTAGTGTACTGGCACTGCCTCCGCCGCAGAACTGAGGCTTGTATGGGTGTTGAATTTAATAAGAATATGAATGGCAAACAAATTAAAAAAGGATATACATAAACTGTAGTATCATGCAGATGTAAGATTGACCAGGAAAACGCATAGAAATTGCTGAATATTTCTCCTTTCCTACAATCTTCATTTTTTTTTGTCTTTCTGCAGGTCACCAATTCAAAACTCCAAAAAGTAACTACAAGGAGGAAGATAAAATCATTTTCTACATCTGCTGTTTTTCTAAGGCAGGGAATATTAAGTTGAGGAATTGACTTCAGGATGAGGAATATTCTTTTAAGAAAGCAGTGAAATGCTGAAGTAGATTGCCAGGAGAAACACTGGAATCTGTCAGATTGCCTTTAAGAACAGGTTGAAAGGACATCTGTCAGGAAAGACAGTTCATTCTTAGGGTGAAGAAATAATCTAGATAACATTTTCAGCTCTGTTTTATAGATGTCTATGAGTATTACAGTGTGCTGTTCTGACTTACAATACAATGCCATTCATGGCCTGTACAAAGCTAACCAAGTCTGTGTGTTTCAATATTCTTCCACCCTCCTTTTTTTTGTGAGTGTTCAGAAACAACTAGTACATCCTGTGGTTGGTATTTCAAAAGACTGGGTAAGTGAACCTTTCAACAAAATGCTGTTGAAAAAACTGTACTCATTAAATGAAACCGAGACTTTTGCAAGAAGGTGATGCAATATAACTAGAATGAAATATTCCATTATATGGGAATATTAGCTTTAAACTACAGCACCTTGGCTACTCCATGGAGGACATTTGGCAAGTGGTTGTTGGCTGATATCAAAATTCCACCTTTCTTAGTCTCTAGGCATGCATAAACACACAAGCTCCCATCCCACAGCTGGAATGCAATAAATTGCAGTAAGGGTTTCTTCAGGGTGCTGAAGATGTGCTGTGAAAAGTCCTTAAGATGAGTGGAAATACCTTATTTCAATTTTATCTGCAGTGCCTGTCAGATAGGGCCAGTCTTCTGTATCATTTAGTGAACCCTTCACTCATTCTCTTTGGTGACCACTTAATCACTTCCACACCATTCATTTTAGTAGCACTACTTTGTCAAGTAGCTCTTAAATGATTTGGGCAAGTATTAAAAACATGGCTCTTGAACCACCTGGAGGGCTGGATGCTGATACCTTTTTGCAGCAGAACAAACACTTTCCTTCACCATTGCCATCCTTGGAATCTGTGAAATGAGGTGCATTGCAAAAGCAGTGAGTTGATCTCCACATTTTGGAGCCAGGAAGCAGGCTAATGCCCTGAGATAACTGCATCCATCCTGGTAGGTGTAGGTGGTGTCCATGTGCAGCATGAGACACCGAAGTCTCTCAGGCCAAGTCTAAGGTGTTGGCTTGCCTGCTTGACATCAGTCACATGTTCACACAATATACTGATGACTATAGAGGATGGCAGAAGTCTATATAGGAGTAGCTGGTTGCTGATTTCCTGGGCTATAAGCGAAAATTCTTTAGCTATCTGCTAGGTGGGGATAGTATCAAGTGACAGTTTCCACAGACACCCTTCCAGTGCAAAGCTTTGTTCATATGAGGTGGAACTGTGATGAGAACCGTCCCCAAGGACTGGGACCTTTCTTGGAGGGCAGTGTGGGCATAGCTGTGCCTGTGTCTGTCCAAAGCTGTTTCTGTTTTCTTAACTTATTTTGCGTTGATCTGTTAACTGTTTTTCCTCTCCACCTTTCTGATTATGTCTAGAGGTACTTTACTCCAGTTCATCTTGGTGTTTGTATTTTCCCACAAAAAAATCTTTCTGCTTTATGATCTTTATACTAGTTATTGTTTACATTTTTTTTTCTTTTCACTTTTCTGTTCTTTTTCCAATTACCTTCTAGTATTTAATAAGATTCTGGGAAATTCAGACCATAAGTTTCTTTTTGTATGGCAAAGCTTTTGTTTCTAGCTTAATATAACTGGTTTTCAGTATTTTTGTCAATGGTAGCGATATAAATATATTATTTTATGGAAATATTTGTTCATCTCAGTGAAGATCACATGGAAAAGATTAAAACAAATGTTGTTCACTGTGAAAATATTAGTAAGAGACCGTTTAAAGATGGTGATACAGATCTGTTCTTCTACAGTGAACAGGAAGTCCAGCTCATGCTGCTACCTGATAAAAAAGTGCATACAGAGGTTTCTTGTTATCCAAGTTATATGTCAAAGGGGATCAAAATTGACTTGTTCATTATTCCCAGTGTTTAATAGTCAATAATATCCTGGTTTTAGGTTTATCTTTTTTGAAATCATAAGTAACAAAATTTAGAATTAGCTCTCAAAATCTTCTTACATTAGTAAAATAAAGATGCCATCTTATAACAACTTTTCTCAGAAGTCTGAAAAACATTTCTATAGTCTGATTTTTCTAAAAGCTTATAATAGTCCTAAAAGTTCTGATGCTAATCCTGCTTCTTAAGTATTTTTCTCCTACCTGGGACCACTTTTTCAAAGTAGCTCCAAAATACTGAGTCAGAAAACTGCACATCGTCTCTCTCACACACTGAACTTAAAATCTCAAAAAATTTCCATGTTTCTGAAAAACAGCAAAAACACAATAGTTTTTTCAAATTGTATAATTTATCAGTCTCATTTTTTAGCCTGCAGGCAAATGATGAAAAATTAAAGTTTTGTATACTGCTGCCTAGGAACTGCAACTTGCCATTCATGCTGTCTCTAACATCTGTTTTACCTGCACAGCTAACATGTTTTATAGAAACCTCTTATTTCAAAAGCTCTTTCTGCTTGAAAGAGCTTTGTGCTTGTAGACTCCTGGTCACTAGTATTTGCAGAGGTATAAGCAAAAGGGAGATTTTTCACCTGTAGCCCATGAGGATGTTAACAAATGACTGGCTGAGGAAAAGGAAGACAGGATTTTATCCAATCCTATAGCCAAGAAGCAATGCCTCTGGGAAAAACCATCTGAACCATCAGAGGCAGTGACGGATTTATTAGTTACTACCACTCAGAAAAAAGACTGTTGAGTTGCTGTGAATAATTTTATGAAGATGCCTATTAAGTGAGATGGCCTAGGTGCAAAGAGTGTTTCAGGAACACCCTAAAGCCCCCTCATGGCCAAAGGATAGGAGCATATCAGAGAACAAAACATTCAGTGTTTGCTTTAGTTTTTATATACTTTTCCTAAACAATCACAATTAACCACTTACAGAATCAAGACCAAATGATTTGAAAATCTACCTCCAGGCATAATCACTTCTCTGTGAGAAAGCTTGCAATAATGTTTCTTTATGTTGCTTGTAATGACATTCGGGTTTTGTATTTTAGTGCTGCCTTTGACTTTTGAAGATAGAAGATGTCTTCATATGCCTTAACCCTACATAATATGACAAGAGAAGAATGAAGAGTAACGCTAAAACTGCTGCCGTTCATAAGGGATGCCACCTCCTGGGGTTACACAGGTATCAGAATGGTAAATTGCAGCCCGTTAGGATCATTGTTTCAATGTGAGTACACAAACACTTATTTAGGAGCATGTATGTGTATTCTGCCACCATGTGCAAACATGTCATTTTTGCAACTGGCCATACATGTGGCACACACATCTCCAATCTCTTTTCAAAACTCAAACAGGATGGTGCCTTTTTTGTGTAGAATTTTAGGTCTAAGCACATGGAGACACTAGACTTCAGTGTGTACACCTGAGGTTTACCACAGCCCTAAGGATAAGGTAGGTGGTCATGCAAATAATCTATGTATTTTTACACTTTTGGCTGCTGCTGGGTCTGCTTAAAGTAAATCTTGTCCTCCAGTCATTACTGCCTACACCTGAAATGCTTTTTTTGAGGATGGCTGCACCTGTGTTTCCATTATTGGTAGCCACTCTACAATAATTTTAGTTTTCCCTCTTTCTGGTTGAGGGATTGCAAAGAGAGGTCCATTTTTCATTAAACTTCAGTTTGACACTAGTTTTTGCACAATTCTGGTTATTCTTGTGGGCATGTCTGGACTGCACCATGGTAA
>VZTL01050327.1:1417-13001 GCA_013400535.1 Scopus umbretta | reverse complement strand
CTAGCCAAGTGCAGGAGCAGTGGGGTCTCATTGTCCTACTTCCATCTTTGTGGAAGTTCTCTGGATCTTGAGTCTGTCTATGGTAGATGGGTTTCAAGCAACCTCAGGCCACTTGGGCATGTGTGGCACTGATGGCAGCTGGACAGTGTGTATCATCTCTGCCATCGTCGCATATTGCATCTTAGTCCTGTTGCTCTCCTGTTACATGTGCAACCCCAGAAATGCAAACCCCTCACCGGGCTCTGGCTGTGTCTGGGGCAGTCAGGGCAACAGGGGTCACACAGAAGTGTGTCACACCAAGGAAGCACCTACTTTTTCTGCACCAGCTTAGCTACCCTCCAATGCAAAGCCTGTGGTGAGAGATGAGGGAAGCTTCTTTTTACCCCGTGCCCCTGTAGGATCTCCCAATGTCTGGTTCAGGCTGTGTAAGAGCCTGAGTCTGGGCTGTGCTGGTTGCAGGGCAGGAGATGGTGCCTCTGCTGGGCAGGGTGCCCTTGGTTATGGCAGTAGCGCTAGTCGTTCCACTCCTGGCACTGGGGATTTTGCTGCTCTTCATGCTCTCCAGGTAAGTATGTACCTCACCTCTCCTGCTCTCTGTGAGGCATCCAGCACCTTGTACTGCACGGGAATGTGGAGCCCAAGATAAAGAAAGATGGGAGGCAGGGCTGTTACATGGGCAACAGCCACTTCTCTGTCTCTCTCTTCTGCTGGTCTATGCGCCTGACTTGCTGTTTTGCAGGCGAAAGTACAACAGTTCGAAAACCTCGGAGAACAACAGCACTGTCCCCCTGCAAAGATGTCAAGGAGGTGCAGTATGAGCAGAGGTCCTGCATGCCTTGTCTGGACAGGCTGTCTGTTAAAAGCACAGGCAGGGTGCTTACAGGTTCTGTAAGGTCCTTACAGGAACAAGGGGATTAGGGCTGGCTGGCATGGGGAAAGGCACACCTCCCAGGAGAAAGGGACCTGCCTGGTGAGGGACAATCTAGGGTTTGTTGGGGTCCTAACCACTGGAATGCCAGCTCAGTCCCAGCTGCAGAGCTCCAGGGCCAGCCATCAGGTGCATGCTAAACTCCTGGCCTCATGGTCTCCATAGATTTGTGCAAGCTGAACACACAGATCCCAGTGGAGGAACTGCTGCAGACACTGAAAAGGTTTATGAAGGCAGAAATAGAGGCAGAGAAGACAGAGGATGAATCAGTTGACAGGCATGGCATTGGACGTCTGGGAGAATATCAGGTCTGGCAGGACTTTCCCACCTGGCTGCACTGCCCACCCAGCGCTCACCCCTTCCTCGGGTGTGCGATGCAGTTGGCCTTGGCTAGCCCCAGAATACATGCCAATGCAGACTGGCCTTGTCTTCTTCCTTTGCAGCAACTGTCTTCCACTTTGTTGCATCCCTGCGATGCCGGGAAGGAGCTGTGCAATCAGAGCAAGAACCGCTACAAGAACATCCTTCCATGTAAGCAGAGCTCTCCAGGCTTTAGCACAGGCACTTGGAGGTGGTTGGGCAGTACAGGGTGCTGGGCTGGTGTAGATGCCTCTCCAGCTATTCAGCAACGCTGAGGTCCTCATCTCATTCTTTGTGGCCACTGAAACCCAGATGGATTTTCCAAAATCATCATGTTGGCCCCACTGTTTTATATCCAGTTGGAGAATCCCTGTTCTGCTCCTCAAACCTCCCTGCAAGCTTAATCGTTCGTCATTGTATTCTTGTTCCTGCTGTTAGTTGTTGCTGAACACTGCCATGGCCCATCCAGAGATGGCTATTTGTGAGAAAGCAGAGGGAACGACCTAATTTCTACCAAAACTTAAAGCTCCTCTGTGGACATGTGTGGAAATGTGTGGACATTTGGCCATTGTGTTAACCGTCTTCCCTAAAAAGATGTTGCATTTCCTGTTGTGCCATGTCACTTTGCATCTCATTAGCTGTTCTTTACCTCTGGACGCGTCCTGAGGCCTGGAGTGCTGCTGAGGAGGGAAATGGCAGTCCTGGGATTTCCTACATTACACCCTCCTCCTTAAACAGTCAGTTTGTTGCTGCCCCAAAGAGACAGTCTACCTACTCCCACCTCCCTTCTCTTTCAGATGATCACTGCCGTGTGGTGCTGCAGCCCTCCAACACAGGGAATGGCTACATCAATGCCAGCTATGTGGATGTAAGTAGCGAGGAAGTGCTGCCCTGCACAGGGCAGAGGTACCTGGGCAGAGTAGGAGAAATGCCTGGCTGTGCTGGGTGAGGACAGTCTTGCTCACATGGGTGATCCCAAGGTCTGGGACTTGCTGCCCCCAGGTGCTGGCAGATCTTGGAATGTTGCTTTCCTTGCATCCTCTCTGAGCTGCCCCACGTACTCTGGGTTTGTGTGCAGCTCTCACCCCTGTGTAAGGGGACAGGAGCTGAGATGCAGCCCCTGGGTACCCACTCTCCGTGCTGGCCAGGAGTGGTGCTGTGGGACAGAGTGTGCCAAGGGCTCTGGCCTCTGGTGCCCAGGGAAATGGGTCCTTTATTTCATTCCCTGATAAATGTTTAACCCATGTGATCAGAGCTGTTTGAACCTCTACTCCACAGAGCTACCGGAGTCCACACTTCTTCATTGCAGCTCAAGGTGGGTGCTCCCAGTCCTCATGCTCAGGAGATGCCAGTCCCTGCTCTGAGCACTTTGGGAGTGGGGAGCTGGGATAGCAGCCTAGGAGCTGTTAATGGCTCAGTCCAAGGCCCTGTATCTCCTGGTCCTCTGTCTTGGATGGTGGTTACAGCTGCTGCAGAGCATGGAAGGACTCAGTGGCAGTTTAGCAGTGGCCAGCTGGAGTTGGCCCCTAGGCTGCCCAGGCTGAGGACATGGTCCTTCCACCCACAAGCCTGGTTTGTTCCCTTTGGTGGCTGGCATGACAGGGACAAACCTGCAAATGCCTGACATGTCTGCACTCAGTGCTCTTGAAGGCAGGCTCCTTCCAACTGTGCAAAGCTGAGATGGGTTAGTCTGCCCTGCACAGCATGTGGTGAGGAGGTCTCAGAATCCTTGCAAAGCTCCAGAAATACTTTTCAGGAAACAGGGCCCTAAATGTGGGAGCAGCTCACGGTCATCTTGAGGGTCTGGATGGGGAAGCCCCTGAAGCATCAGTGAATCCCTGACATATCCTGGGCCCACCTGCCCTCCCACTTCCTTGTACCAATTTCTAACATGGGTGATGAAGCCATGGTGCCCAGCGCCCCCTGCTAGGTGCTGCTGTGCCCAGGCTGTGCGGTGTTAGTCCCTGGGCAGAGGGAAGCCCAGGGTTGCTCATAGCCTGGGAATGTCTGGGCCATGCCTGGGAACACCTATACCCCCATGGCTTGGACACTGGCACAGGGCTCTCCTCTTCCTCCCCAAGGCCCCTTGCCTGGGACAGTGGTGGATTTCTGGCAGATGGTCTGGCAGGAGAAGACCTCCGTCATTGTCATGCTGACAGGCTTAGTGGAGCAGAACAAGGTAGAGAAACAATCTCAGCCTGTGCTCAGCTTGGGCCTCCCCAGAGGCCAGGCTTCCTTGCTTGCTTTGCTTTGCTCCCAGTGCAGCTGTCAGTGAGGGCAGAGAGCAGCTCCACACCACTGCTGGCTTGCAATGTTCCATTCATGAGTTTGCTTGTGCTTAGTGGTCTTGCTGCTGTTGACAGACCAAGTGTGAGCAGTATTGGCCAGAGCAGGAGCAGGTCTACGGGGACCTCACCGTGACACTCAACAACACCAGGACCACTATGGGCCTTGTCACACGCATCTTCTGCCTGCAGAAGGTAAGCCTGGTGTGTAGCTGAGATGGAGATGCAGGAGGCTTTGGGGTTTCAGCAGCTGGTGGGAGCAATCAACCAAGAGACTCTGTGGGGAGTCCTGTCTGGTCTCCAGCATTGGCAGGTCAGTACGCTATCACTGGATGCTATGCTAGGGCATTGGCCTCAGGCTGCTGTGCCAGGCGAAGGCAATTGGTCAGCACCAGTGGTCACCCCAGTTGCGTCTGGACTGGTGATGTACATGGGCAGATCATACATCCTTGAGGGCTTGGCTGAGGTGATCACAAAGGGTATAAAACCAGTTAAAGTGTATAAAATGGCATCTCTACAACCAGAATGATGGGACATGTGCCTGCCTGTCACCTGTGCCAATCTGCAGATGGTCCACATTGAAGCTCCATTGTCACTTACAGATAGATAGTTTATGGTTTAAGATAACTTACATAATTACATTTCTCAAGACTGGTACTTCTGCTGAAGTTATACCTCAGATAATAATCTGAAACTGAAGGAGCTGCAAGGAGGGGAAAACAGGTACAATATAAAGAAATTGCAGTTATGCATATTCTTATCTTTTCTTGTCTTGCCCAGAGCAAAGTCTAGCTGAAATGTAAAGCTCCAAGAGCACCTGATGGTGGGACATAGCAGTTCATTAGTTCAGGCCAAATGAATGTGGTGTTTAGGGAAAAATACATGATGGGCTGGTAACAAAAGTGACCACATTTACATCAGTGCCGTACTAGCCTTAGGAAATACCTTACCTGGGGAAGCCAGGGCTTTTTGATGACTACGGAAATACTCTACACTGTGGTTTTTATCTTTTTTTTCCTCTGGGGCACAGGCTGCATTTACTACTCTGAGTTCACTGTTCACAGCATGGGGAAGCAGGGAACAAAGTGAATTGTGTAGCTGTGGGCTGGGTGAATTTGCCCTTTGCTGTCTGATGAGCTACATAGCAGAGCAGTCGTTGTGGTGGGGGTGCTGGGGGAGAACAGTGTGTGCTGGTGCCCCTCTAAAGTGGTTTTCTCCGCTGCTCCTTACTTGTCTGCAAGCAATTAATTCACACAAGTTTCCAGGTTGGTTCCTGGTCCCAGCCATGTCTCTCTCTTTGCAGGCAGGCTGTGCTCTCCCAAGAGTGGTGGAGCAGTTTCACTACCTGCTGTGGCCAGACCATGGGGTCCCCAAAAACCCTGCCCAGCTCCTGTGCTTAATGGAGGTGGTGAACAAGAGGGGGCTGGAAGCACCTGCTGGACCTGTGCTGGTGCATTGCAGGTACTGGGGCTGGAAGCACTTAGGGTCTGGGGCAAGGCTGGCCAGGGCAGTGCTGATGCTCAATTTTCTGTGTTTTCAGTGCAGGGATCGGGCGGACAGGTACCTTCATCGCCCTGGACTTCCTCCTGAAGATGGGGAAGGCTGAGGGGAAGGTAGATGTGTTTCACTGTGTGCAGAGGCTGCGGGAGCAGCGGGTCAGCATGGTGCAGACCAAGGTGAGGAGCGTTATGTGCTCCCTGCACACTGTCAGGCTGTAGATCTGCTTCCCACCCTTCACAGGGATGTAAGCATACAAAGCCACACTGGCCATGCCATTCATGGTCTAGCCACAGGGACTGGAGCTGCCAGGTGATGGAGACTGCAGGATCTTGTTTTCAGTGCTGTATCCAAACCTAGTCAGGATCCATGTTCCCCTGAGACGTTCTGAGGTGCCAGCAGCGTTCATATGAACCAGTCATCCTGGTATAGAAGGGCTGTCTTGTAGGCAAGGAGCATGAATGAGAGTCCACATGTCCTTCAGGTTTTCAGAATGTCTGCCCTTGTGGCATCTTCTGGGCAGCAATGTCCTGGCTGAGGGACTATGTCCCCATGGTCTGCCCAGTGCTGGGACCCTTTGGATGAAGCTAGGTTGGGCAGGACCATCCAACTGCTTGTAGGACTAACTAGTTCACTGGTTTTCTGGATTTCCTTCCCCAGAGCAGGAGTCTGGTCTGAGAGGAAGCATTAAACTACAGGAAGATGGTCTTGTATGCATTATTGCAGTTGCTGGCTGTTCCTCAGAGCAGGGCTGCCTGCACTGAGAAGTGTCTGGCCTCAGGGCCCCACAGCAGGAATGTGAAGAATGGACCTGGCTCATTCCTGGCACAGATTGATGCCAGTGAGCTGGTGGTCTGGAATCCCAGGGCTCCTCATGGAGCTGTTCCAGACAGTGTAGCTGACCCATGTCCTCATGCAGGAGCAGTACACCTTCCTGTATGAGGTGCTGCTCGAAGGCTTGCTCTGTGGCAGCAGCACTGGGGTCCCAGTGGAGAGCATCACCAGCCATGTCCGCTGCCTTCAAGAAGCTGAGACCTCAAGGCACAACAATGTCCTTCAGAAGGAGTTCAAGGTACCACCAGGATGTGGTGCACTGGGTCTGGTGCTGCGGGGGCTGGTCTCTGGTGCCTCTCCCCTACTGCTCCCCTCCCCAGCTGTGGGATGGAGATGGGGGAGCATTTCTCTGGGGTGACTGAAGGGGAGGAGCTAACAGGCAGGACTTGCTTGGCTGAATCCCTACAGGCCCTGCAGAAGTTTTCTGAGTTGTTCCAGCTTCTGCCATGCAGAGAAGCAGAGAAACCCAGCAACCAGCCCAAGAACCGCAAGCCAGGGATCCTGCCAGGTACTGCTGCCAGGCTGGGCAGCCTCTTGCTCTGTGACCCAGCACCTGAGTGCAGCATGGGGAGATGACGCTGTCCTGCTGCTTCCCTCCCCAGTACCACACCACTGGCAGGTTCTGCCCAGGGTCCAATTGTCATCTTCTGGTTGGTAATAAATATAGATTAGGCTGGTCCCTCCATGGGAGTAAGACCCCACCCCTGCTTCCTTCTGGGCCTGCTGGAGGCATGCATTCATGGGGTACACCAGGGATAAACATATCCCTGGGTCTAATCTGTCCCAGAAGAGGCATCAGGGAGCAATAAGGAAGGTGGACCTGCTGTGCCTCTTCACATTGGGTTTTGGATATTCCATGTCAGGCAATCCTGGGCGGTCATGGCCGTGGGGCTGGTGGTACCTGTTCATCCAAGCCTCTCTAGCCTGTGCAACAGGGACCCACACTGACTCCCACCACTTGCAGAGAAAGCCCCATGCCTCTGTGCAGGGAGAGCATGGCTAATCTCTTCTCCCTCTGCTCCTTGCCTCTGCAGCCGATTCCTGCCGGCCCATCCTGATGTCCTCACTGAACGCAGACGGCTCGCCAAGTTACATCAATGCCGTGTTTGCCAATGTAAGGCTCCATCCCCAGCAGGAGCAGCAGAGACCCTCCCCAGGCACCACTGCTTGAGGCAGGGGTAGGCGATGCCACCCTGGTTTGAGCTGTTGCAGCCCTGGGGCTTCTTCACTGTGACTATTTCCCAGCCGCCGGGGCCCTGCTGCCGGGAGATGGCCCCTGTGATCAGCCTAAGCCCTGCCTGCACAGACAGCTCAGCAGGCTGCTGCACAGCTGCTGCCTTTTGCCTGCTGGGAGCAGAGCCCGAGTGTGATGAGCTGAGAGGAGCAGAGCCCGAGTGTGATGAGCTGAGGGGGAGCAGAGCCCCGAGTGTGATGAGCTGAGGGGGAGCAGAGCCCGAGTGTGATGAGCTGAGGGGGCAGTGGGGTGCACGCCTGCTCTGAGCAGGGCTGGGGTGCTCTGTGTCTCCTTGGGCTATGCCGCTGGGCCTGCAGAGCCCTGTCTGGAGGGAGACAGAGAGCTGTTCCCGCTGTCAGAGGGGCTCTCAGGGGGGTGGATTGTGTAAGCTCTTTCCCCAACACCCCAGTGTGTTTTGCAGACATACAGCGAGGAGGACAGACTCATCATCACCCAGCTGCCTTTCCACAACACGCTGGTAGATTTCTGGGCTCTGATCTGGGATTACACCTGCACATCAGTGGTTGTGCTGAACCAGCTCCAGGAGCTAGACAAGGTCAGCAGCCCACGCACAGCCCTCTCCTCTCCTGGCTCCCGGTGAAGCTGGGCAGTGTGCTTTCTGCCTTTGCCCCCACGCACCTCTCCTCATAATTGCCTGCTTGCTGCAGGAGCCTGCCGCAAGCTTGTGGACTCCACCCAGGAGACCCATGAAGACGGTCCCAGCACCATGGCACTACGGTGGTGGGGTGCCCCCAGTCTCACTGCAAGGGAGCATTTCTCGGGTTTTGCTTACCCCTCCCCAGGTGCCCTCTCTTCAGGAGTGTTATTTTTCTGGCTACAGCACTGCGGGTTGGTCCCCAGCAAATGGCAGGCAGAGCACCCACATACACACTGTGACTTATGAGCGAGGGGCTGGTGTGAGCACATCCATGCGAGGAGCTGAGCTTGCCACACTTGCGGGTCAGGGCTGTGTATGATCACGCGTGTGTCTCCCCCCAGACATATGTGGAGTTCTGGCCCACCCAGGGCGAAGCTGCCTATGGCCATTTCCATGTCTACCTGGTCTCAGAGGAGTCTGGAGTTGGCTTCACAGCCTGGACACTTGCCCTTACCAACAGTCAGCAGGTGGGCTTTATGTACAAAGGTGGTGGAGTCCTTTGAGAACAGCCTTTGCAAGACCTGGGAGGACCAGCTGGACGCCAGCATCAGCAGGCTTTGATTTGGCGTCAAAGTCACAGCTAGGGGTGGCAGCGGCCACAACAGTCAGAGGGATCTGATGGGGTTCTGGAAGGGAACTGGACAGAGCGGGGCCTTTTGTCTTGGGAGAGAGATTAGTCCCAAGAGGGTGAGGCTGCAGGCAGAGGTACAAGGCAGAGGTACGTTTGTGTACCTTTCTAACTTGGAGGATGGCAGCCATGGGTAGAGTCTGTGCGTCTTGGTGGTGGTTCATGGATGGGGACAGCTATTACAGGTAGCTGGGCACTGGACTGGCATCAGTCTGAGCTGCACTTGGTGGTCAGCTCTTACCTTGTGCTCTGTCTGTCTGCTGGTCTTAGAGCACTCAGTGGAGAAGGGCAGAGTCTGGGACTGGGCCATCTCACTGTGGAGCTGCTCCCTTGATCCAGTGTGCAGGGCTGAGCCAGGGCTGACACATGGTGTCCCTCCCTTCCCTCCATGAAGCCAATGGGTTTCTTCTCTGCACAACCCTCTGTCTTTCTTCCCCACTAGCCCAAGAAGTCTGCACTGGAGGTCCTGTTCTGGCAACTGAAGGGCTGGCCCATGCAGCAGTGTCTTCCCCCACACCCTGCCACAATCATCAGCCTGCTAGGGAAGGTGGAGACACATCGTCGGCAGAGCCAAGACGGACATATCCTCGTCACCTGCTGGTGAGTGCTGTCTCTCAGAGGAGCAGCTGTGGCACAGCCCTGGCTCAGCCCAGCTGTGAACCTGGGGTCACAGCAACATCCGCAGCTCAGGTGAAGAGTGGAGATATGGTCATGAATTCAGCTGTGGTCAGGGAGGAAGGCTTCCCTGTGGAGGCTGGCTAGGTGCAGGATCTGTGGACACGACCATCCTGAGAGCCTGCATGGCTAATGGGATGCTCAGCACTGCCAGGTGATCCCAGGACAGGTGACTCTCCCCTTGCTCTTCTCTGCAGGGATGGTGCCAGCCGGAGTGGAATCTTCTGTGCTGCTAGTTTTCTGTGTGAGCAGATCCAAAGTGAGGGGCTGGTGGATGTATCCCAGGCTGTGAGGATGCTGAAGAGGCGGCGGAGACAGCTGATTAAAGACGTGGTAGGTGCTGACTTCAAACTCAGCCAGGATGGCAACACTGGAGTAAAAGCCATAGCCTGGACTGCCCCAGCAGCTGCCCTAGCCCCTCAGATGCTCAGATCATTCTGGGGGCAGCAGGGGCAGATGAGACCTCTCAAAGCCCCATTTTCTGCTGCTGCGACATACCCACTCACTCGGGCAGGTTCTGCAGTACCGGATGGGCACCGAAGCGTACTGTGGGCTGACTTGCCCCTTCCTGGTCCACCTGGCCCGCTCAGCGGGGGGCTGCATGGGTGGGTACTCAGGTGCCTGTCCTGCACTTACCTCACCACCTGATCTGGGTGCTAGTGGCCATCATAGGATGAGAGCTCTAGATGGGACTGAGCAGCAGATGCTTCATGCCATGGACTCTGGCTCTCCTCCCGAGACCAGCTTGCTCCAGCATTGGGGTAGTCCAGCTCTCAGCTACTGGAGCACATGCCCATGATTCCTCAGTGGGGGAAGGTGGACTCTGAATGGGAGGTGGAGCGGGCTGTACCTGTGCCTGGCTTGCTCAGGAAGCTGTTGGCAACCAAGGCTGGCCTTCCACTGCAGGTGTTGGTGTACCAGGTTCTCACATGCACCCTTCTGTCCACAGGAACAGTATGGGCTCCTCTACAAACTAGCCCTCAGTTACTTGAATTTATTTGAAACCTATGGGAATTTCAAGTAGAAGCATGGCCACGGCCAATCTCTTGCCAGGACTTTGGCAGCCCTCCATCAGTAACAGTGGAAACTAGAGGAGATGAGAGGGGTGTGCACAACCCCAACACGCTTTATTCCCTTGAAAAGTCACCCCAAGGGTCGTCTGCAGCTGGAGAGCACAGGTTGGACTGTCTTCATATTGTGGTCAGGCTTTGAAGCCGAAACCTGGCCCTTTGCCCAGTTTGCACAGGAACTTATGTGGAATCACAGCCTGAGTATACAGACCAGGGCAGAGACACCAGGACTTGACTTGTCTGTGCCAGCAATGAAGAGAACCAGCTGTCCCATCCAGGCTCTCTTGTCCCTTCAGGCAGCCCCAGGGGAAGTGGGATAGCTCCACCAACACCCAAACTGTGTTTTGCCAGGGGAGCATCAAACCACTGTAAGATCCACGGGGCTCAGGAGCACAGGCTATCTGTCCTACTTTGGGAGAAGCATGAACCCCAAGGCCAACAAGAGCCAACAGAGGGACAATCCACAGTCCTGTAGGGCTAGCCTGTCCTTCCCACCCCACACAACCCCTTCCTGGAGCTCCAGCTCCCTGATGCTGATCCAGGAGCCAGAGAGGCTCCCTCACTAGCTTGTTTGGCTCTACCATGGCAATCCCAGGTTGTAGCAGCTCAACTTAGATATCCTGAATGTGGTTCCAGTAGGAGCTGCTGCACCACAGAGACTGGCTCTGCCTTTTCTGCTCAAGGCCAAGAGGCCTCAGAGCCAGGACTGACCCCATGGCTCTGTTCTGTGTCTCATCAATAAAAGACCCTGTGCTAGCCGTAGTGGTGGTGACCTCTGATCTTCACTTTTCTTCCAGGTTTGACTTCACACAGGGGCTGGAAAGCAGCTGAGAGCACATAGGTCCCTCAGCTCTGGCCACAGGGTGGGTACAGAACACATTCCTGCCCAAGTTGTTCATTAAGGGACATCACCCTTCACAGATTTCCACCATGCACCCCACCCAAATTCCCATGGGAGCGGCCCAGCGCAGTGCTGGGAGGCAGAAAGGCTGTCGGGCACCACGTGGGAACATGGGGTCATAGCAGCCCTGCTCATGGCCTCTCCTCAAGAAGGTGCAGTTAGCTCCCTGCAGGGGGATATGACCCCACAAGGGCAATGAGGGGACCGGGCAGGAGCTGTAGTGTGGGGCAGGCAGCCCCCTTCAAACCACAAGCCTTTATTGGTTGTCCAGACAGAGCAGGCAGAGTCACAAAGGCAGCCCAGTCAGGCGAAGCTCTAGCAGAGCTCTGGGTTTGGCTGAGTATCAGCAGACAGAGGCAGGAGAGGAGTTGGGAACCAAGGACATGTCAGGAGCATGGACCATCTCTCAGCCTGAGCCCCTAAGAGTCAGGGACTGGGAAATCTGATGTACAGTTCCTGCTCCCAGGAAAGCAAAAATGAAAGCAAAGCCTTAAAAAAAAAAAAAACAAAAAAA
>VZTL01050324.1:0-24234 GCA_013400535.1 Scopus umbretta | reverse complement strand
ACATTCAAAAGCTGTCTGGACATCGTCCCGGGCAACAGGCTTTAGATGGCCCTGCTTTAGCAGGAGTTTGGACCAGATGATCTCCAGAGGCCCCTTTCAGCCTCAACCATTTTGTGATTCTGCCATGTTTCTGGTGTACATTAAATCTGTGTGCTTTCACCACACTTGTCTAATCAGCTGCACCTGGCCCTAATGAATTGCCTTCATGCTCCTTTAGTCAAGGGCAACAAGCATGGAGCCAGGCCAGCAATCTAGGTTCTTTCCTACCATCCCTGGCTGCACCAGAGCTTGTGATCTTTTGCGCTTGACTAACTTTGTTTGTAAATACTTCTTATCTTAGTGCATACAGTAGCTTAAGAGCTAGCTATGGACTTCATAGAGTTTCTTTAGTGCTTTTGTTGAGGTGTTCTCCCAGTGCACACCCTTTATGTAGTCAGTACAGGGATTGGAGTTACTGATAGAGACTTCCTGCCCAGCTTTATTCTTTCTGGAGGTAACCGTGGCCTTCAGTGATTGGCAGAAACAAAAAGTTAATGGTTTTAAATTAAGAAGACTAAGGATGCGTGTTGATCTTGTACAGCAGGTGGTTGACATCCTGCTTCAGATCTGTGAGGGTCAGGTGTAGAATTGGCTTGCTCTCAAAATCCTTCAGGCATATTCCTTGTGCACCTGTGCTGGTGCTGCCCTCAGTGCTCATTAACTACTACTCAAAAGAGTAACTAACTACTCAAAGTGACAACATCCTGCCAAACGTTAGAAATTCATATCGTCTTCAGAGGAGCTAAGCGAAAAGGGGTGGTGACAACTTCCACACCCTCCAACTTTTCTGAAGAGCACAATACAGCTCAAACCCCTATACATTCATTGGTCTGTGGTACTGTCCTGTATGTATACCGTGTCTAGCTGGATGCTTGGAACCAATTCCACAATACCCAAGGTTGAGATTGTGTTAATGAAAGACTCGGTGCACTTCTGTCTAATCAGGAAGCATTAGCTCCTTTTTTTTTTCTCCAGGCTTTTACTATAAATGTCACCAAAAATCTTACCCAGCCTTGAAGATTCTCTGCAATTATCACCTTGGGCCTGGGATTAAAATCCTTTGAAGGATTAATCATTGTTTTCCAGTCCTAAGTGTCTGAACAACAACTACACAGTAAGAAACATATCCAATGAGAAATAGCAGAGGTCTTTCTTGCTACCATTTCTTCCTCATTCTGTCAGTACTTCATCTGATGATGATAACCTTTTACTCTAGCATTTGATAAATACAATGGCCAAATCTCTATAAATCTGTATAATTTTGCTAGATGCCATATCACATCCTTGCATCTGAAAGATTTCAAAGATAGTTTCTGAGTTGAATGTAAGCATCTATGTCTTGGCTGTATTTAGTTACAAGAAAATGAATTTGTGGTTTATGTATCCATTGAAAAGACTGTTAGTTGACTATCTCTACCCACATTATCTAACATATAAGATATACTAGTTATATCCCTAGCCTGTAATGGGAGTGTAAGTGTAGATGTGGCGATGCTCCTGACTAGCTTGGATAGAGTACAAACAAAGATGTAGCAGCATTGCCTTGAAAATTTTCCGGCATCTTTCAAATCCTTTAGAAATTCAAAGTAGGTTACTGAGGTAGTTATAGTGTATAAAAATAGATGGAGCTGTATCTTACCTGAGGAATCTAGACTAAAACCAGCAGATGTCCTTACACGTCCTGCCATTTCACCTGAGACTGGGGGTCATCCTACCGTTGGTTTTAGGGAGCGGTCAGGAACGAGATTGAGAGCAGAAAAGGTCTGTTTTCCAGAGTCAGTCAGTATTTCACACCAGGGGTTATCTGTTACTCTGAAGAACAGAGCAAGGGTGTTAGCTTATCCTTATCTGTAAGGTGGCTTAACGTTTGCAAGGAACCCAAAATAAAAATTAGGCTTAAAAGAGGATATAGACGTTAACTGCTACTTTTCTTTTTTATTGCATACTATTTCTTTTTGTCCTACCTGAGTAGCAGATAATAAAGCAGAGTATGGCATGTAACTGAAGCTTAGCCTTGTGAAATCGTTGGCAATGAATTATCTGTGTGTCTGTTTGCTCTCTGTTAATGGGAGCATAAAATCCAATCATAAAGTCTGCGGTGCTGCACCTGGGGTACTGGCAGAAGTGACCGTATTATGGCTCAGTAAAATGTTGACAAACAATAAACAGGAAGAAGCCTTTCACTGCAGACAGCAGGGCCTGATCCAGCAGAAAATAGTGTAGAAAACACAGTGATGCTGTTGTATAAGTGACTTGCTTGAAAGAGTCTGAGCTAGGGAAAACTCTGCATCGTTGAGAAAGGGAATGATTTTTAACTGATGTCTTACTGCTACCACAGCATGTCATGGCCACAGGTGATCTCTGAGGAACATTTGCTCTTTTGAGATGATAATCTTCATTGATTTCTATATCTGCTTTTTATTTTCATGACAACTGCCAATCTGCCTTCCATTTGTGACCCCTGTAGTTAGGCCAGTCCCTTTTCTGGTCCGTTTGAGAAAACTGTGTGGCTGAGGAAAGGTGGTTGGGGAGCTTCTAAGTACGGGTCTTGAGGGCAATGAGATTTGCTCTTGTACTGACCAGAGTTAATACAGCATGAGTAGGAAGGCAGAAAAACTGCTTCTACAAGATAGCATGAGTAACTTTTAGTTATGATGGTGTGATGTAGGAATAGCCCGTATTTTTCAGCCCCTGCCCCCTGTAACAACATCTGTCTTTCCCATCAGCTTTTACCTTTCCCTCCTGAGGCTTCCTTCTCCCTCTGAAACCATCAGTAAACTTCCTTTCTCTTCTAGAAGAGATGTTAAGGCACCTTCCTCTGCCAGGAGTGGTTGGATAGATTTTGGAAGGAAGGTCACCACCAAGACCTGCACTGTTCAGATCTCTCTACAGTCAAGAAAAGCCAAACTTTGTCTAATCTTTTGTTGGGACAGCAGGAAAGAGTGGCAGTGAATTCCTTACATGGCCTTAGATAGACCACCAAGGCTGAAGCATGCTTTCAAAAGGGCGGTGGCTCTAAACTGTGCGATTAGAGGTATACCATTGTTCCTGTAAAGTGATGAGGGAGGATCAGCTAAAAATCTGCCTATGCAGAGGACAAACTCAGTGTCCTCTGAGTCTGATATTCACAAAAGTCTTAAGACAGCTGATGCTATGCCTAAAGACACCGGTGCAGGGTATGATGAAGGTCTGATGATGGATGCAGGAGATGGTGTATAGCAAGACCAGATTCTCCAACAGATGTGTACTCCAGTACCGTGTGGACAGCACAGGCACCTCTCAGCCTCCTAAGCCAAAGTCTCCAATAGAAGGTGGTGGGCAGAGGACTCTGTCATACCTGGGTACTCTGAGGCACTCATTAAAGAATCAGAGTTAGGCTCCCTACTGGAATGATTCTCTTCGAGGAGCCTACGGCTCTCTGTTATTACAGAAGGAGCCAGGGGAGATCAGCATCCATGCCTCAAACCAGCCTTTGATGTCACCAGTCAACAGGACAGTCTATGCTGTCTTTAGGAGAAGCACCCAGTGGGGACTCAGAAACCTACGATAAACTTCAGAGTATGTAGACTAGGGCTTTGAGATACATGTGCTACACTGGGAACAGTCATTCACAACAGCATTCAGCGTTCCTTGTCCACTGACAAGGACTCAACCTATGAAGAAGTTAACGTGCTTTTTATTATCCAGAGGATTTTGTTGGTCTTTGTGGTGCATTCATTCCCAAAGGTTTTCATGATGTGTTACTGTGTATATATACAAAGACTGCGCATTAGATAATGTTACTATCATACATTATCAAATATGTGATACAAGCGTTGTTGACTATACGAGGCACTAACTGGCGGAATATTGTGTAGACGCATGTGTTCTTTAAGCAGAAGTTGGACAGCATCACAGAAGCAAGTGCAGGTTGGTGACTAATTCTTTCCAAGAAAGAGCTAGGCTTCTCCCTCCCCCTCCCCCAAACAAAAAAGAAGAGGCAGGACTCTCTTACCCTTAAAACATTTTTCAGCGAGCAACCCATGGCATATTTTCTGCTAAATTGTAAGAAGCCAAATGTGGGAGACTTGGATAAAACCAAAGACTGAATTATGGGCAACAATCTTATTTAGACTGCAAAGAACTTCTGCTCCTTGTTTTTATAGGGGGTCTGTTGGCTCCAGCTGACCAGTGTCCGGGGGGACTAGCATGTGGCCCCTGTGCACGAACTCTGAATGGAGTAGTTTTTGACTCAGTAAGTAGGAAGTCCTGCTTTCATGGGTTTTCTGGTTGTAAAGCTTCAGTATAATCTAATGGTTCGTCCGGAGAATAGCGTGGGGAGATAAAAAGATCACGCCATAAATAATGTAAGTGGCATTATAATTGCATGATGGGAGATAGGAAAATGACCATTGGAACTCATCTGTAAGGCAAAAAGTCCATGTTTTTGTCTGAAATCGGAATGTGAGTGTGGGTCAGTGTCTGTAATGTGCCAATGAACACAAAGCCTGTGCTTTTATCACTTGTTCAGCATAGTCCTTCCAGAGTGCTATGTTGAGTTGTTTTTGAAGGCCCTGGGCCAGGGCTTTATCAGATCAACCTAGATCAAAGGTTATGCTTGATTATTATATTTGTATGTCTTTCTGCCTTTTTTTCTATCCAATTCTACTAAGCAGTCCAGAGGCTTTAAATTATGAAAAGCGTTTGTTGAAATGGAGCACTGAAAACTGTTTCAGCCTGGCTTTCTCTCACCCAACGTGTAGATGGTTAGAGAACACAGAGGTACAACGCCAGGACCTGAGCTCACTCCCTGTATTGTACACGCTCTGATTTCTGATGTGGTAGAAGTCCTAATTCATAATCGGGACAAATGGCTGCAGAGAGAATCGTCCATAGAAACTTGGAGTCAAGAAGCCTTGATCCAGTCACAGAGCACCTGCTGATGGGCTACTGGACCTTATCCAGAATTGGGTTTTGTGTTTGCTAGATCACAGGCAATTGGATAATGGAGTGGACTGGGAAGTCTCTAAGCAAAGTCAGAAATTGACCCAGTTGCCTGGGATATAGTGCTTCCAGGTCTGCTGGGCACATTGATAGGATGCTAAGCCTAAACCCTAGACCCTATCCCTCTGAACCATCTGGTTTGTGCCAGAAACTCCAGAAACATTGGTTGTATTAGTGCGATTGGGCAAGATATGGACTCAAGCACAGGTTAACAGTTTGACATGCTGTTAGCAGGCTCCCTGGTGTGGTTTCGGCCCGTGCAGCATCTGTTGCAGGTATTGTTTGGTGAATTAACACGGACCAGACGCTGTTCCCAATATGGTTTATGGACAAAAGCACTCTGTTTTGAGGGAAAGAGAGATTGGACGGAGTGTAAGCGTGTAGACCTGGATTATGCCCTGAGGGCAGAGAATAGCCCCAGACTCTTCAATGCACAGTACAGACACAGCCACTGCATCTAGAGACATGAGTCAGGTGGTGTGCTGGTACTCTAGAGCCAGAGGAGCTCATAGACCAAGCCAGAGCCTCCTGGCTTTTTGCTGGATGGAGCTGGAATCCTGGAAGTCCTGAGTGCCCAAACTGCCGAAGACAGGATCCGGACACCTTTTCCTGGAGGCAGCAAGAGGTTGTATCTGGGCCGCTGGCACTGCCCGAGTGCCTTTCCAGCTGAAGCCCTCCAGTGCAGATCACATCTCTTTTCCTTCAGGTCCCCTCAGCCAGCACAAAATGTCAACCTTCTCAGGGCTGTAGTTACTGAAGAACAAGGATGTAAACAGTTATGCAGTGTGAAAGTGGGGATGCTTTCCTAATAAGGTGATTAGTTTTCCATACGGCTTATAGAAACTGTGGTGGTGGTGGCAATGAAGGTCCCAATTTGACTGAGTAGTCAAATGTGTGCAGATTGTGGTACGTTCTAGAACATTTTCACTTCTGAGGAGTGTAAATCTCTTGTCATACATCCCTGCTGTAATTTGTCCACCTGTACACTTGCTGGGCTGCTGTGTTGAGTTTGCACTTGTGGGTTGGGAGACTACTGTAAAGTAGGCTGCAGTATTGACCATTTTCTTGACTTCTCCAGCACGCTTTCTAATGTCCCACCTGCCTTAAGATTTTCGAGTTGGGAACTGTAACACTTCAACAGGTTCAGGACATCCCTGTCCCATCTCCAGCTTTCCAAATACTTTGGGGTTAAAGCTTACCTTTTTAAATAGCTGAAGCAAACAGGAATACGTGCTTTTTATAGAATAATAAATGCATAGATATGAACAAAAGTAAGTTCCCAATACACTTGGTTTCCTTGATTTCCTGACCACTCTTCTGTATGGACATGAGAGTCCCCTGTGCATGATTTCCTAGTCCCCATTTTCCTACAACTGCTTGGTTGGGGTCTGTTTTCTACACCTTTGGCTTTTCTGCCATTGTTTTCCTCAGCGTGGCTGATGAGATTTTCTCTTACAATGCTGGAGCCTTTTGATCAGTTTTGTCAGTTGATCTCTTCATTGATTACTTCCTTTCTGCACTTCAGAGTGTTTTGCCATTACTAGCAACCATCTTGCTGATCAAGGATGCTGTGTTTCAGATGGAAAACCATCGACACCTGTCCTGGTTTCAGCTGGGATAGAGTTCATTTTCTTCCTAGTAGCTGGCATAGTGCTGTGTTTTGGATTTAGCATGAGAACAATGCTGATAACACACTGATGTCTTAGTTGCTGCTCAGTAGTGTTTACACTAGTCAAGGACTTTTCATCTTCCCATGCTCTGCCAGGTGCACAAGAAGCTGGGAGGGGGCACAGGCAGGACAGCTGATCCCAACTGGCCAAAGGGTTATTCCATACCATACAGTGTCATGCTCAGTACAGAAACTGGGGGGAGTTGGCCGTTGTGCGGTGATGACTGCTTGGGAACTGGCTGGGCATGTGGTGAGTGGCTGCATCACTTGTTTTTCCTGGGTTTTGTTTCTTTCTCTCTCTTGTTGTTTTCCTTTTCATTACTTAACAACAACAACAACAATAATTCTTCAATTATTAAAGTGTTCCTATCTCAACCCATGTGTTTTCTTTACTTTTGCTCTTCCGATTCTTTCCCCCATCCCGCTGGGAGTGGAGGGTGAGTGAGCGGCCATGTGGTGCTTGGTTGCCGACTGGGGCTAAACCACAACAAAGCCTAAGGGCTCCCATTGCCAGCCTTGTGCCTATCTCCACCACCACCACCACTGTGGGAGAGCCTGGGAGCATTGCTTCTGCCTGAATTCCCAATATCTGCACAGGGAGTTTCCTCAAATTATCCTTACAAGCCTTCCAGAAGAGGGATGACTCAGTGAGCCAGAAACTGAAAAGGGAAGTGTTTCACAAGGGCAGTGAGGCCCACTTGGGCACATGGTGGCACTAGGCGCCTGGCGAAACAAGACCGACTTTCTCCAGCTGGCCTTAACTGCCTGCGCCCTCAGATCTACACCTCTGATGGAAGAGGCAAAAACCCGAGTATCGCATGGCAAGACAAAGTAAGAAATCTAGGTTTCCAAGAGGATGTCTGGGAATACTCTCTTAGCAAGTGTCTTCCTCCATCTGTCATCTGTCGTACGAATTCTGCTTCTGGTCATATTACACCCCCAAATCCCTTGAGGCAAGCTTTTCCTGTACTACTTTCTCATGCCTCCCTTGCAAATAAACTCGGGGCACATTCCTGCTACCTTATTACAAGATCTATGACATAGTTATCTAAAATCTCACTCGCATTAAAAAAAAATATTAGTTTTTTAAAGGTGATGGCTTAATTTTCAGTCTGGGTCCTTCTTCAGAATCTTTTAATGGCTGGTTAACATCACATTGGCAGCCTGAACTTCTGAGCCATAAAATGTGGAACTTTTAAATTTTTTCCTTATGACAGAGGTATTTGGGGTAGAAAACCGTGAATGACACGACAGAAGAAATTTGCCAGGGAGCTCTAAGGGGGAAATAGAGCTGAACAATCTTTTTCTAATTATCCTAATAGAGTGCTATTATCAGAAATGCTCTGTGCTCCGTTGGGAAAAAAAGTTATGTTAATAGGAAACAAAGATATTTGATCCTTCATGATCAAAGCACTTTTATGGTGCTGCTGTCATTTTGAAAGGCTTGTGGTGTAAGAATGGTACTTAGTGGACAATGGCTCTATTGTCACTTATTTATGTTCTTAAAAAAAAAAAAAATCAGACCTAGTGTATCATTTATGAGGTCCCAGATTTTATGAGAAATGCTTCACTCTATCATAAAGCAACAGTTTTTAGGACTATGCTGTAGTTCACTGCCTACAAACATGAGAAGTTCCACTGTGCAAAAAGGAGTATTTGGTATGGAAATAAAAACTTGCTGAAATCCACTGAAGTGCAGAAGGTCCCTGCAAAGCCTCTGAGTTCCACGTTGGAAAGGCCTGTGGGCTTTCTTACCCGTTTTTTCCCTTTCTCTTTATGCTTACTTGCATTCAGAGTTCAGTTCTGAGAGCTTCCAAGCAGCCTTTCTCCTTCTGTATTCATGCAGTGCTTAGAGCAGTGGGATGCTGGTCTATGACCAAAGTGCTCTCCGAACACACATCATAATAAAAGTAGAGAGAGATTGATACTGAGAACAGTTCACCTACGGCTCACAAAATGGATTTCTTACTGCTGTAAAACCCTCCGAGGAGGGAAAAAGTGCTTAAAGGCCTATGTACACCAGCAGTGTTGTGTGAAGACTAGTGTCAAGAGTAGAGGACAAGGAGAGAGAATGTTTTTCAAGGGAAAGCCTATCAATTCTTGTAGGCAGAAAAGCAATATTTAGGGATAGAACTAAATAATTAATACTGGTAATTTACTTTGACCTGTATTTCAGTTCTGTATAAGCTAGTATCACCGATTCCTATTTAAGTGGAGTGAAGAGAAGTAAAAAAGTATTTGAATTTTGAATAGCTTGTCAGTTCACCAAACTTAACACCTGGACCCAATAAAACAGAATGATTTATTGTTTTGTTTGTTTTCTGCTGACCCCTGTATAAAGGTATTTTTTTTAAATTATCAATTTTTTTTTTTCACGGAAATGCTTTGTTTCTGTACATATCTTTATCCTCTTTCTTTGACTGATGCTCCTTAGATAACCTCATACTGTGGATGCACATACACGTCTTTGTTTAAGACTGGAGATCTTTCTGCCTCTTTTTGCCGTACCGATAAAGGGTCCTGCACAGTCTTGCCCTGCGCCCAGCACATGGGTGCATACGCAGTTTGCCCACTGCCATTTCAGTTTCTCTTCACTGCTTTTTGGAACGAGGCACTTGGCAACTATAAGGTTTTTTAAAAATTTTTGCTCCAGCTTCTTCAAAGGTTATCTCTTGTCGCGTTTCTTCCAGATTCCACCTTTCGACCTCTATACAATCTCTTTCTGTTTGCTGTCTTAGAGATGGGCAAATTTCTAGTAAGTGCTCCGCTTGCAGTACTTTTAAGCCTAGAGCAAGGAGGGCTCAGGACTTTCAGCTGCAAAGCTGCTTGTTCAGGAAGCCATGGAGGCTGCATCCAGTTCCAGAGGTGGCATTTCCTGGGGCAGATGTTTTGGCACCACTCACTGCACAGACAAAAGCCTCCAATGCAAGGGCTCGAGCTGGAGAGTGAGAAAATTTAAGACGTTATGACTGATCTTCTTTATATCTTATTCTTCAAAAACAGGGTGGCAGAGAGAGGTAGTGCTGTGCTTCGGCAAAATTGAAATTCTTAAAATTAATACAGAATGAAAAATGTCTTCCTCTCCTCCGAGTATAGAGCTCCCTGAAACGGTTTTCGACTGGCTTTGCAGGTAGCAATGCGAACTTGCCCACAAAAGCAGGCGAAAACATTTCAGTTGATTGGCTTGTGACTGCAGTTGTTCTATGTCAGGGCAATGTAGGATTGGGTAACTCCTGTCTCTGCCTCTGCATCAGCCTGTTCTGACTTGATGACAGTCCCTTTTCCATGTGTGCAGGGCACCAAGACTTATAGCCTATACCACCAACAGGTCTAGTAATTCTTACTGTTATTCTGTAGTTAGGGAAGAAAGTTACTTGAAGCTAGGAGGTGGTATAGAGTACCCTTCACCGGGATAAATGCAAGCAAGTGTGCATGTCCTCAAAACTGCAAAGCTTTCTGGAATCTAAACCGATGGGCCAGAGGCACATCTTGGGTATTAGTTAGCCAGAAGCATGGGAGGAGTAGGACGGAGAAGCAGGTAGACGTGGCAGTGAGGAAGCACCAGCATCACCCAGAGCAGCAGATTTTGTACGAACAGGAAGGTAGCAGAGTGTTTGGGTGAATCTGTGGCTGAGCAGAAAAATTGTCCACAGCCGCCTTCAGGGTGACGGCATTTTGGAGTATGCAGTAAATGAATGTGCCAAAAAGGTATCCTTACTCTCTGAGGATGTCCCCTCCTTCACTGGGCTTACCCAGTCAGGGTATTTCACCGTATCCGGGCATTTTAAAATATGAATGGGAGCTTCTGCACAGGCACTGTTCTCCAACAGGAAACTCCGATTGACTTCAGTTGTTGCTGGAGTTAGACTATACTGTAAACGAAGTGCCTAAACCCTGCCCAAGGTGGGGACAACTAGGCCCGGGCCTTAAGAAATTCATGCTGAAGTTGAATGACATTAAATGCACTGTCATGAATGTAGTCCTTTTTTTGCCTTTTAAAATATTAAGTTAGCAAATTGGGTCAGAATGAAAATCACTAGATTAAAGACTGTTCCTGAAAGTTATGAACTGAGACGCTTTCTTGCAGGGTAGGTCTTGCAAACTTTGACTTGCTATATTGTCTTGTATTTTGGGGTAGGGCCTAGTATGATGGATTTTAGATCTTCAAGTGTGAACATAAGTGATGACCATTCTGGCAGCTGGAGCATCTCAAGCCTCTCTGTATTCCACAGACTGGAGATAGATGTGGGCTGGTGTTAAATTTGTTTGCAAAACGGAGACAAATCCAGTGGAAAATTTCATGTTTTACTGTTTTCTTCAAGCTTCCTACAATTTTCAAGCAGCCGTAGGTGAAATTTGAGGTAAGAATATAAACCCCATTTTTTAAGGAAATGGCTTTCTGTCTCCTTCGGTTCTATAAATGGGCCTTCCACCTTGCTCATATATGACACTGAATTTAACAAGTATCAAATATGCCATGTCATCACCAAACAGAAGAGCAAACGTGTAGAACTATGGCTACCCTAGTGGCAACCAATGGCCATTTTTCTTGAGGAATAGTCAGCTCAGAGAAATCTGTGTATAAATTTGTATGCAGTTACACTTTAGTATTGAGGAATATGCTGAAATCTCACAAACTCCAGAATATCGCCAGTTGCCCAAACCTACAAAAAAACCCCAACCCGAAGCCAGCAAAAAACCAGAAAAATCCAAGAGTATGGAGGATTATCTGTACACTGGGACAAGCTTATATCAAATAAAGCAAAACTCCTCATACTTTGCATTCACAGTAGGGTATTCAATTAAGTCAGGGAACTATTTCCCACTTTGTGAATTAAGATGCTGATGGCTGGCTCTTCCACTTGGTTAGTTTGTCATGGTTTAGACATGTTCTTATCAATCATCTCTTCTATGTAGTTCCCTGGAACAATGATCTTGGCCCCTCTTTCATTTGCTGACTGATGACAATGTTCAGGGAGAGAAGTGCTGAGGCGTTTGTTAACATTGCAGACTTAAGACTGATTTCGTACCCTAGAATTCATTCCCTGGCCACACAAAACTTTCTGGAGTTTATTTTCATAGTTAACCAGAAAAGAGGACTAGGAGGATTTCACAGAAGGCTGTCGTACTTCCTACAGGAGACGAAACCTCTGTTTCTAGTAGAACAATCTCCCCAATTACTTTTTTTCTTAGAAGGCTGGGAGAGCTCCTTCCTGCAGGAAAAGCTCAGTTCATAAACTGGAAATGCTGCTAATAACTTCAGTGACATCTCTAGATAGTCCTGAGAAGCTGTTGTTATCCATGGAACCAAATTAATAACTGCAGACACCTGTCAAAACAGTGATTACATATCAAGACTGACACCAGATGAAAAAGGAGATGTTTGAAACTTCCTTCAAGTATTGGTTTTGGAGTACTGAGACTTTCAAGGCCAGTCGGAGAAGACTTTCAGTACGTGCATGCATAATACTTAGTGGAAGTCTTTAGATTCACAGATGGGCAGTTTTTTCCCTTGTTAATGAAGCATATTTTTTGCTTGACAAGTGGAAAATGTTGCCACCTGTGAAAAGATTAAATAGGGATTTTGAGTGGACTCTTTGTCTGTGACTTGAGTTTTTTAGAAATTCTGGCTGTGGGCCAGCTCTCAAGAGGAATATTCTTAATGTTTGTTTTTTCCTATGACCGAGATCGGATCCTTAGATAATTCTGACAATGCCACAACAAATTTTTTTATGGAGGGAACATACTCATATTTCCTATGTCTCCCGAGTCACTGGAGCACAAGTCTGTAATTCTCATTATGTGAGCAAGATGTTCTTAATGTTAATATTGCCTTTTCTTTCCAGTACACTTGTGTTAGGTATAACACATGGAATTCCTTCTACTTTATTTATTAGCATGGGTAAATTTGAATTTTTCTTTAAAACTTCTAACCTCATGTAGCTGTGACTTTGTTCAAGCAACAACAGATAAAGAGTTGAATCAATTTCTTAGGCTTAATTAGATAATTTGCAATATGCACATTATTTTTTACAATAACATTGTTGCAGAGTACAGATTTGTCCCTTCGTCGGCACATGTTATTGAAAGAACATGAGGTGCTTATTGTGGTTGGTGGAGATGCTGGTCCATCCTTTGCTGGTGGAAGCAGTGCAGCTCTGCTGGAGTTTGAGAGTTATGTTCTCCTGCAGCACCTGAGCATCTGCACAATTACTGCGCCTCATGGATCTGGAAAGGATTTTCTAACACTGTTATTGCTGCTGTGATCCTAGTTCTGGTCTTGTTAGCTTTCCCGTATTCGTGTTCTTACTAGTCTGTCTCTGCTTCCTTGTCTTCCAGTGCTTTCCTGAAGGAAGAACATTAAATTTGCTGCAAACATTTATTTGAGCCTTTCTTAAGTGGTTGAGTAATGACGTCTTCAGCAAGACCTTAATGTTCGTACAGCAACCTAAACTGATGACAGAGAAATGTCTGATTATGAGATTATTGTTCAAGTGTTTCATACGGCAGACAGAGGAAATAAGTGGTGCCCAATACCATAAAGCTGAAATTCCTATTACAGACAATATGGATAGGAGATAGTTTGATGTTTTGTGTGGCAGCAGCTTTCTTGCTGTCTAGTATATGTAGGCCACTAAGGCAGAAAGCAAACATAGAGCAGCAGCAACAGCAAGGGCTGTGCAAGTGGTTGGTTTCAATTCGAGATCAAGGATGACTACCAGATTACCCAGGGATGTTCTCCCGTTTTGGGAATAAGGCCTGAAGCTGCATGCCCAGCTGATGCAGCATTTCTCCTGCAGCGCCATTCTCTTGTGCTTGTCTGCTGGCATCTGCTAAGGCTTGAGCGTTACCCCTATCCATTTTTCTTACAGGTGATCCCATCTTCTTTATGGCTTTCACTTGTATCTCTGACGAGCTCTTTTTCCTTGGCCATTCACGTATCTGCAACTTCCCTGAGGACTGAGTTCCCAAATAAAACTCAGTAATGTACCTAGTGTGCCAGTGGAGTGAGCAGGCGGCGCGCTCTGTCTGATCTACCTGAAGAACTCATCGCGTGAGCCTGTAGTAAAGTTTCCTTCAGTTGCTATTGCAGATAACACTACACGTCTGTGGCACGAGTGCTTTAAGAGAGAAGTTGTCACCTATACTCATGCGTGATAGTGCATTGCCCAAAACACCGAACTGTTTGGTACATAAATCAATAAAAATCTTTCTTCCTCATACCAAGATGTATAACCTTGATGCCGTTTTTTCCCTTCTGCACTAAGGCTTTTGCTAACCAGCCCATACTCCCTTTGTAGTTATTCTCTTTCCCTTCTATGTTCAAGCCGCAGCATTTCCCTCCTCAAATAACACAATTTCATTCTGCTCCCTTATGGCCCCCAGCTCTAATATTGCTTATGCTGTCTGGCACAAGTAAGCACATGTGAAAGCATCTTCACTGCCTGTTTTCTTACCATTTCCATCTCCTCGGCCATCACACTGCTTCCATCCTTTTGTATCTGCTCTGAGCTCTTCATCCTTCACAAAACTCCACCACCCTTCTTACTATCCAGTAACACTCTGCCCCTGTTTGCATCCCATCTTTTGAAGCCCTCTCTCCTCCCTGGCTTACGCACTCCCCTATGCTGTCTTTGTCGTGCTGCTGCTTTTTTTCCTCCTACAGATAACTAAAGCCTTTCTCATCCCCATTCACTATTGGTTCTGTCCCAGCTCAGTAAGATTATTCTGAAACTCACCCATCAAAATGACGACTTCTCCACTGGTCCTTCTGGCTGAATTGACCCCATCCACTCTAGCCTCCTCATCTATGCTGAGAACCTGCACACTCCCTGCTAAAATAAATTTACATCTAGGCTCATTTTACTTTCTTTTTTTTTAACCTTTGTAATTTGTTACTTGCCACATGGAGCGAATTCCTGACTAAACAATTGCTTTCTCAGCGTTTTTACTTCATTGGTATTTTACCTCTCTCTTTCAGGTACTTCACAGAAATGACCTACAATCACAATCTCTGGAAACCCAAGCACGTATAATTGTCCTGTGCTGCCGTCCCTCCTAACAGGAATGCATCCACTGTCTCGCCTTTCCTTGATGCCTAGGTGATGACGTGATTGTGCTTAGCTGCTGCCTGTCTTTAATTCAACTGAGCTGTAACTTCTAGCGCAGCCTGAGCAACCCAACTCTTGCCAGGTCCTATGTTTTGGGCCCCACCTTTCATTTGCCCTTAGCATCTGCATCCTAGGCATTTAATACGTCATGGTGCTACTGCCTCTCTGCCGCGTGTCCGTTGAACGTTGCCAGCTGTTTGGTAATCCCCTGACCCGCTTCTCCTGCCACATAAGGGATTGGAGGGGAAATAAGGAAGCGTGTGGAAGAATGTGCTGTCTCACCAGAAGCAGCAGCCTAGCGCAGCAGAACCTCATCTCTGTGTGGTCCAGTATGGTCTGAAGCCTGCCGGTAACTCAGGCACGTTCATTGCCTGACCTCACGCGTGCCCTTGTCACACGGCTGGAGGTGCCAGTCTCGCACGTGGCAATGGTGAAAGGTCACCACTGAGATACGGACAGCTTGCACAGGGAGCAGGATCTGTTCATAAGGGCCTGTGTGTGGAGTTCTGGTAAAAGACTTAGTCTGTGTTGAAATGAAACACTGTTCTTTTTTTTTCCTCCCTGGGCACCTAATGAGGGCACGCAACCTGTAATTTATACTTTGCCAAGACTTTTGGACATCCAGGGAGGTTAGTGTAAGTATCACAATAACCTGAGAAGGATTAATTGAGGATGCACGCCATTTTGTGAGGTGTTAGGTCCTGATTAAATGCTTTTGACTGTGTAGTCACATTTTATTACAACTTACATATGTTTGGAACACTGATAGAAAAGAAAGCATGTCACCTATTTACAATCGCTACACATTTACATTATATTATTTACAGATAATGAATTTAGTAATATATATGAGCAGAAAATATAGCAAATATCAATATGAAACTGTACAGGGCTTAATCTCACGTCCTTTACTGTGGTTGCATTTCACTGTAATAATAAATACAGTTCTATATTTACACATTTTACTTTAAAAATCTATTAAATGAATTTTAACAATTTCAAGTTTAAAATATCTGATCAAAATATTTCAAACAAAATGCTTATAAAAATAAGACACAAAACCTTTAGGACTTTCTGCAAGCTAAAAAAGTTCTGATAAAAGAAGCTTTCTTTAACTACTCTTTAGAATTATAACATTATTTTGCTTCTCAAATCACTTTACAAACTTCTTAAATATAGCGAGCTGAAAGGAATTTCACTGACATTAAGCAGTGCAGCACAGATGGACCCCAGTTAAATTAAAGCTAAGTAAACATAGTAATAGGTATTGTGCAATGGTTGACTGATCCTCTGTTTAATTCAAAGTGGTTTCAGGCATCGTTCTCCAGCTGGATGCTGCACTGCTTCAAAAGCCACAAGAGATAAAGGATTAAGATAAGTACTCAGCTGACTATATCATACATAATTTTGGCATCAGTTAATTTTTTTTTCCTGAAGGATGAACATGTCAGCCAAAGTCAACTGATGCCATCTGTAACTGCAAAACTAAAAATATGCCAGTGTGAATGGACAAGAAAATCAAGGCATATCCTTGCTGGCAACAAATTCTTTATTGTGAAAATCCGTCCTTTGAGACCCAGGAAGTTTTATATATAGTAACAGATGAACAACAGAGATCATCTGTAACTGATTACCTTAATTACTGGGCTAGCCTAACCTTGGTAATGTTAAAAAATTCACCTGGAGGTTGAGTGGCCATTAACTGAGCAGTCAGTACCAGGCTATTAAATGTTACTCCTCAGGGAGCTATTTTTAACAACAAAAAAAAGTAAATTTGTGCACTTTTGTGTCTTAAATGATCAGCTCATTTGAGCAAAAGGTGCCAGCTCTCAGAAAGGAATACTGGAATATCCCCTGATGGCTTGGCCAAGGTCAAAGACTGATATTCTAGGGAAGTGAAGGTAGGCTCTGTTGTCTGAGATACTTTGACAGTAAACTTGGCAAAGACCTGAAGTCTCTTCTCTCTAGCTGGGATGCTTCTGATGTGTAAACATACATGCCTTGATTCAGCACACTATTAACTGATTTAAAGCCAGAGAGGAACTCTGTGTTAATCTAATCTAACCTTTTCCCAAACGAAAGCCATCAGAAGACCCTGAATTCCAATAGCTGCTCCAATACCTTTTTTGGCAATATCTCCAATTTGAATTTAGGGATTTTTGGTGATGTATAGTTCCACTAGCTAATGACCATCACTGTCAACAATTTGCACGCTTATTTGTATGCTGCATATCTCTAATGTCAACTTCCAGTCAGTCTTACCAGATTCTTCTCCTCTTGAATGAGTAGTCCTCTGCTCTCAAACTTCTCTTTCCCAAAAGTAGCTACTTACAAAATGTGATCAAATCAGTTATCTCTTAAGCTGCTTTAAGTTTATGATAGTCATATCCTTTGCAATTTCACAATGTTCTTTACAGCATGTGAATGCAAGAACTGTTTGAAATATCCCAGTAGTGCTTGCATCAGCGCTAGAAACACAGATGATACAACCGCTTCACTCCTACTTGATTATTGCCTTGGCTAAGTATATTGGCTATCTTTAGCCAAAAGGACACAGTGGACTCTAAATCTTCAACTGACTAGTGGCCATGAACTAGAAGCTTTCTAGAATCACTGTTTTGCAGGACAGAGATCATGCCATGAGCAGGACTACAGTTTTTGTTCCTAGACAAATTACTTTAAATGAGTGTTTCTATGTGAGTGTGTTTGGTGTCCTTTAATTGCTCTCAGCGTGCCAGTCTTTTCATATTGATGACTTTGTAGTATTTCTCCCCCTCAAAGTCTCTGAGTCATCTGCCAATTTTAGCAGCAGTAATTCTGGGAGTAATTCTACTGGCATGGGAGCAATTCAGGACCAAAGTGTGCAGAACCTCACTAGGAAAATATCCATGTGAAAATGGCTTGCCACTTCCAATTCCATTTTAAGCACTTAAAGGGATCTTGATTAACTTTCACAGCATGTTAGTTTTGTAGGTTTAGCTGACAAAAATGCTTTGTCAAGTCAGATGACTTCTAAAAACCAAACTCAATGTCAGTTAAACCATTAAATCAGCTTTATCAAACATGGAACTTCATCAAAATCTATTCTGCAGAAACCTTTAGGACTTAACAGGACTACTCTTCCATTTAGATAGCTTGCTGAATGAGGGCCATAAACAGATGCTTATAAAAACAATCATGGCACTGAAAAAGTATTATTAAAACCAAATTACAGTAAACAGGAAAAAAAAAAAACAGCCCCTGAAAACAAACTGTACCAGGGGATGCTTTTCAAAAAAAAGCTTACCAATTTGACGTCTGATTTTTGCTCTTGACCAACTGATGCCCTTTCTGAGTAGTGCTACTTTAAAAGAGAGCAGCTGATACAACTGCACAAACTGCAGCAGTTTTCAGTTTCTCTCTTCATCCCAGCATTTTGGAAGCAGGCTGAGAAGGCTCAAGTATGGGATTTTCAGCCTGCTACAAGTTTTGTCATTGTCTGTTTTCTGATGTGTGTAACAATAATTCAGAGGCACTCTCTAGCTTGTATGCACACATCCATACTTACTTTTGGGATTAAAAATTTTGTAAACATAGATATTTTCTGTACTGCCACTGAAACTAGTGACATGGAACAAACGCGACTGATGAAAGATTGCAGCTTTCTGTCATTTGATAAGACGATGGCATTAGTGAATTGCTGGTAGGCATATCATATGATATGCTGGCACTTGTGAAGGTTACCAATGCTTGTGTTGAGTCACAAGATTGTTTTTCTATGTCTTCTGAATTCACAGAGATCAGACTAGCATGTTTTGATCTCCTCCATAACAAAGTTTGCTTCCGCAGGCTTCCCAAATCCTCCTTAAAGTGTGGATTGAAAAGTATATAAAGCAGCGGGTTTAGACATGCAGGCAGTGGGACAATCACTAGCAGTATTGACTTAATCACTTCTGGGCTGATAAAAGTCAGGTTTAGTAAGGAGGAAAAAGATAAGAAAGCCACGGGGCAATAAAGAATGCAATTAGTAAAAAGTAGCAAGGCTATATGTTTGACCATAGAGCAATCCCAAATGTTGTCTAGTTCTCCCTTTTCTAAACTACAGTAGAGCTTTGTATAAGCAATAGTCATTACCAGGAAACAAAGGGAGTTCAGCAGTACCAGTGCTACCATGTAGCCCATAGCAGTGGGTTCTCCAAATGGTAGTGGTAAACAAAGCGGAGAAACCCCATACTCACTCCCAGTGAGGAGTGGTATCACTGCAATGATTAGTGCCAACATAAAGCAAAAGAAAATGGCAATTTTTACGGTAGCAATGGAGGATTTTGTTTCAAACTTTGTAGCGTGCTTTACGGAGAATGCACGTTCAAGTGCAGCTAGGGTAAGGAGGAAAATGGAAGCCTCTGAAGCAAAAATGGAGAGAAGGCCAGTTATTTGGCAACCAATTCCACTTTCCCACCATGCTCCATACTGAGCAAAGCTACCAAAAGTTGATGCATCCACGCTAGCCAGTACTCCACTGGCCAGACCCATCAAGGCATTTACGATAGCTATTAAACTGATCAAAAGTTTTATGGAGGACATATACAATGGAGATCTGAAAACTGTAGCAGACACCAGTACATTGCAAATAAAGGTCAAACCCACTATGGTCCACACTCCAATTCTGATCAGCCAGCTACCAAACAGATGGTCACATGGTTTGAAGGGACCTGAAACGACAACATAAAAAGGGCAAGGGAAACCCATGTAAACTCAAAAATAATTTTGCACTTTCTAAGACATTAATTTTCATGCTTCTTGCAGGTTCTCAGCACAGCCAAGCAGTGAATTTCAGTCCAAAAGGGGAGCTGGAAATTTGCTCTTCCTTTGGAGTAATCCAAGACCTTGACAACATGCTGCTAAATGCATGTTGCATTACTGGTGCACATGAGTCTTTGTCCCTCAACCCGAATAATTTACAGGTTTCTTTTTGTGCCTATCAGTACAAGTGCAATGTGAATGCCCAGTCTGTAGTTTCAAGAAATTCTGTGATGCTTGTCAGTGTGTGAAAAATGCTGAAAAAGATACCTCTCACTAAACTAGGACAGGTTGCTAATGAGTCCTGGTGAGGTATGATGTAATGTATAAGGACAGGTGCACTTTGGCTACCTTGTAACATGTCATTACAGAGTCCAAGAAAACTAAGGCTGTCTCCGCATTTGGAAGTGCTGCCTTTTTGGAGGGGTTTCTGATGACCTGTGCCTGAAGTTGTGTCATTACAATTGTAGCCTGCTGTGTATTCTCATGGAATTGAGGTGCATATGCTGTGTGGTTGAAGCTGAATGGTCTGCAGCCTGAGAAACATTACTTATCTTGGTAAGAGCCAGCTATGCTCTCTCAAAGCACAAAGACCACCTTCACAGTGGTCTGTGCTTCTCCATGAAGACACAAACCCCACAGCTGAGACGCGCTCCATGTGACTACAGCTGTTGCCATCAAGTAGGCATAAGCACCTATTGTGTCGGTTTGCAAGTTCTTCTAAGATACTCTTTGAAAGATCAGCATGGAAGCTAAATTTTCTCTTGGGTCTGGTGATAACTTACCTTGAAGACAGCAACGTTTTTGTGAATTCGGTAGTTATATTTAGGCCATAGGAGAGTAAGTGATGGTCAAATGGTTCTAAATTCTTTGGCTTCCGGCTTTTTCTATCCCTCTTTATATAACTTTAAAAAATTTATTATTATTTGCTGGTACAAACAAGAATCTTGGCTTGGAATGAATGCTGAAGTACTAGTTGTCACTTGGGTTTTTTTGTTCATGTTTCACAATGAAAGAATGGCTAGGGAAAATGTTTGCTGAATCAAGCAAGCAAAAATTATGACCGCGGCTGTTAAAGCTAGAAGCGACCTTCCAAAGACATGTTTCTTTCCTTGCCTTAAAGGAAACTTCCAGTGGAATTGGTGGCCTGTAGCTTTGCAATTCAGTCAAGGTATTTCTTTTTCCTTTCTGCCATGCTGCGAAGCCAGCAATGCACTATACTGTAAAGAAAACGAGAGTGCTGGGGGTCCTTTGTGATGGACTGTGTACATCAGTACAGTAGTATTTGGTATTTCCTAGACATTGAACTAAACTGTGTGTCATTCAAGAAGCTCAAATGTAGAATAACTCAGTGAAGTTCAGAAGAATTACATTAGCTTTGCAAAAGTCTGGAGGGAGCAAAGATTCTGCTCCCCTTTATCATCTGTGTCTTGCTAGAACAGAGTCTTTGCTCTCTCATTCCCTTGATAAGGGGATCAATTCCTGTGAAAAGGGGCATGGAGTGAGGATCTGCTTGAGGACTGAGTAAAACTTCTGTTATGCTCACACATTTATTTAGTAGCTAAATTGTTTTCTGGACTTCAATGAAAAATTTTGTATTATTGTGCAATGTATTTGTATTAATCTCATCAAATTATTGAAAAACATCATATTACTGTCCTCATATCAGATTTGGAGTTTGTTCTGCATCTAGAATATCCGGTAATACTGTGCTTGGATTCCTATCTGTCTGGTAGTTTCATACCTGGAGAAGGTGAGCATTGCACTGAATGATGAGCTTTCAAATCTTCTTCAAAGTCAAGAAAAAAATCTTCAAAGTCACGCTCATCTGTGGGGGAGAAAATACCCAAATTTGATACTGCAGTTTTCAGGAAAACTTTTTTTAGTACAAATTGCAAAAATGTCTGTGGTATTTAAGGCCTGGTCTTGTCCCTTTGCCTGCCAAACTGTGAGCAGAAGCAGATGTATGCCTACTTGGTTTTGAATTACTGTACTCAGGATTATTTAAAAAGTTGGCACCATCACTTCTCTGAAAATAATCACTTGCAGATACATTCTGTATTACCTAATTTGCAGTGTGACAACTGCCTAGGAAAAAGCTTAAAATACGGATTCTGCTGTTGTGCCAGGCTACTAAGAATTAACCCAAGTTTTTCTGTGTTTCTTATGTCATTGCTCTGCCACGTATTCTTGGCTCTATTCTTGCTGGGACTAGCCCTGAACTCTGGGACTTACTGGTCTGCAGGAGCAGAGATAGCACGGAAAGCAGTAGAATGGCATAACGTGTGTGTGCAGCTACGTAACAGGTAACAGGTCAAATAACAGACCTTGTGATGAAGGGGAAGAAAAATACAGAAGCGTTCTGTCCTGGAGAGCAGATGCACTCTCTGGTAGCCAGGAAGTGCCAGGAAAAAATACCGACAGCTATCCCATAGTAGCCACATAAGCTCTGTGACACATCCGGGAACATGTGGACAGCAGCAGAGCCAAGGATGCGTTGCTACTTCCAAGGCTGGCAAGAAAGTAGATCTTTGCTGGCCTGCTCTTGTATGGGGTTACATACCAGCACTGCTTCCCTGTCTCTCACATAAAGGGAAGATTTCACTTCCCACATTATTATAGTTATTATTTGTACGGAAAGATGAGCAAGTGAGATTTTTGAAAGGCAAACCTGAAAAAATGAGTTTGCTAAGCATAGGAATGCTTGAATAACATACTATCAGGCAAGAGAGAGGAAGAGGCTGCCTCTGTGACTGCAAAAGGGTATTGGATTTGTTTAACGTCACAGGCTGCTTACAGCCTTCAGGCAGATTTAAAAGCCAAAGATGACGATTACCTTGAATTTGTAACAACCCAGCATCCTTCCTGTGAAAATCGTCAATGCTGCTATTCTCATCTTTATTCCATTGGGTGGAGACTTTGTAGTGGCTCTCACAAGCTCCAAAGGCACAGCACTGATAAGCATAAGGCATTTCCATGACCCTGTAGAAGAATAAGGAAGCATGGGCATCAGTTAATTTAGCACCACAGTTACGGGGTTGCACTGCTCCTCTGCTGTTAGCGTAAAGAAACTTGTTTAAATAACCATGACCGAAAGTAAAAAAGTATGGGTAAAAATCAGTCATGATAATACAAAGTGAGGGCTCACAAATAAAATTCCACATCAGAAATGCAGATGACTTCTAGGCTAATTTTAGTAAAGGCACAATGAAGTTTTCTTATGCATTTTCATGGGAGATATGAAAGTGGGAGCTATGTGCCTTGCCATTGAGTGAACATTACTTTTAGAGCTGTATTTCTATTTTATGATTTTGAATTATTTTACTGTGTTCTACTGTGAGAAACTCCACAGTTTTTCCATGTTGCTTTCTTAATGGTTTCTTTTAAAAAAAACAGATCCGAAGATCACAACTGCATCTACCTGCCTAACAGGCAAAAGCCAAAACATCAGTTCCCAAGTAGAATTTCTCCAGTTTTGCAAGAATGAGATCTTTCGCAATCCAAACTTTATCCACCTCTTTCCACATCCAACTCTTTTCACAGTAAGATGGCAAAAAGGAGATTGTCTTTTGTGCACAGATCAAGAAAGTGGTGTTCTAAACCCAAAGGTGAATGGATCAGAAAGGCACTGTGTGTGAAAACAGGTGTCACTGAGGAAAAGGTTTTACTTTATTAATTGTCATAGAAATGAGCATGGTCATTGCAGGACACTGGATGCTCATTCCTAACTCTTTTAAGGTCATTGGAATTCCTAAGACATAACGGAGTATAGGTCAGTGAGTTTCAATGATTTTGAGGGTTTCTTTTGTCAGAAAATTGCTCATTTCCGGTATGTTTTGAATTTATTTATTTTGGGGATATGCAAATTCTGAGGTAGTATGGAAGAACTACTTATATTCAAGTCCTATAGACTACTTCTTCTATTCCTTAGATATATTTTATGCTTTGGAAGCAGAGATATTTAATTTGCACAGTTTGCCAACAGTACATAGTAAAACCTAGCAACTCACCTTAATTGCAAAAGCCCAATAAACCAAAAATTCAAGATAAAGAGGTGATTAGAAGTTATTCTGACTTAACTTAAAAGGAATAAAATAGAACTAGATCCTCCTATGAGATTACTTTCAACAGGTTAATCATGTCAATTAACATAATGAGCATTCCAAGCAAACTCTAACCCCCTGGGAATTCTGCAAAGAAATCGGTCTGAATCAGGCCTAGCGCCAACAGGACTTAAACTTGTGCACTAGTCAAAAGCTTGGTACAAAGGGGAGCAAATGGAACCGTTAGCTCCAAAATGATTTTTAAATTAGTTCATTTTGGGGAACATACAGTGCTGGAAGCAGTGCTTTTTATGGCTGGTGCTTATTTGATGTGGGTGATTAGATTTGAACTTTGTCAAATTAAACTCTTTTAGAAACATTGGCTGAATTTATTTTTAGATATCTAAAATTTAGATATCTTATCTGACTGATGATATCTGTATCCTTGATAATTTTTTTTCCTGCAGCAAGGAATGCCTCTTCTTTTCTGTTTTTAGATTAAGCAGCAGAGAACACAAGGTTGTTTTCCACCTCACAAAGGTGTGGGGTCGATGGTGAACGGGAAGGCACAGTTACGATGAATGGAGTCACCGAGTTCTTTACAGCGCTG
>VZTL01050313.1:56931-78576 GCA_013400535.1 Scopus umbretta | reverse complement strand
AAGTAAAATATAATTAGAAAGCAAACATATCCCACTGTTAGCACTGGGTCACAGTGATTAGCAAGAATACCTCTACCACAGCAAATACCTGCACAATGCAAAGCTGTATTTAACAAAAAAAAGTCATACTTAGTAAGCTCCAAACATCTAATTCACACATGATGACATTTCTGAAGCTTTTTTTTTTATTCAACATAAATAATAAAAGGACAAACAGTATTACCTAAATCAAAGGAAAGTTCATGTTTGCCTACTGGAGGCTTGAAATTATCTACCATCAAGTCTCATGCTAATGACCACAGGACTTTAGATACTTATTTTTAAGAAAATAGTTAACTTAGTGAATAATTTTTTAACTGGTCTCTATTCTCCAGGCCCCCATTCCCTAGGCATGCTTCTGTACCTGTAGCTACCCTCCTCTTCATCTCTTCTGTACATTCACACTTCAACCAATCATGCAATAAAGACAACTTGGACAATTCATGGAACTATCATATCTGATAGAACATGTACCCAGTATTTAACTGAAAAGGAGAGCATCAAGCTATAAATTCCTCTTGGGACAAAGATACAGTAAAAATGTCTGCAGGGGAAAGTTTCCCTATTTACTCCGAAATCAGCTGACTTCAAAGCTGTGAGTTTGTTTAATTAGAACATACGGTAGGAGATTCTACAGGGAAATGGCACATTGCCAAGGTGGCCAAGAATGGCAGTCCCCAGCAATACTTGTGGAAGCAATGAAATAATCTCATGGGTTTCTTCCAGTGGAACACACTTCAAGGATGAGGAATATTGACTATTCCTCTATAATTTTAGAGTCAATGTCCTCCAACAGCTGCACAGAAAAGTGAAATGTTTTGGCTTATTCTTGAAAGAAATCCCACTTGCAAAGTCTCCCTTACATATCATCTTCTACCATTTCCCAGACTTTGATGTTCCAAACAGCACTGTCATGCATCAAAAGCAGTGATCTAAAGCCCTGATAATATGCTGCCCGAAATTTGATACAGATTCCAAATCACCAGCAGAAACTCACAAAAGTCAAAGAATCGAACGGTTTTTTTCTACCATCTAAAACACACTACTCTGGTCTAGATGAACTGACACCTTTCAGTCTGATTCTCCCCACTACTGTATAACCCCAACAATCTGGATTAGAACTTCTGTCAAGCCAATAACCAAAACCCATACTTCTCAGCTGTGAAGTTTTCAGACATTTTAAAAACAAAAGACACGTACCAGTTTTGAAACAAAACTTGCTGCAAATGAGTAGTAGGGATGATATTTTATAGCATTATGCATGAATATAACTTGCCTTTTTTGACTGTATCTCTTGCTTCCAAAGAGGGCATTTCCAATTTGGAAACTCAACCTCTGATTCACAGAAGTTGGTTAGTAACAAAATACATTTCCCAAGAAATGATAGTAGTTAGAATTGCAACAAGGTAAATTTTTTCTAGACCAAACATACCACCATCTCTATATATGGATCAGAAGTTCAATTAGATTTGAATAGAGTTGTGATAGTATCAGGAAATCTTTTTCTTAAACTTTAAGTCCCAGTTAATAACTTCAAGGCAGTTAACTAACAGCAATCGGGCCTTTCACTTTCAAAGCTGTACTTCCAAAAGCTGGCTTTGCGTACCCACCCAACTCATAAGCAAATGCAATTCCTTTTTTAAATATAATTATCTGACATAGATATCCATGCTGAAATCAGATACAAAGGTGGCGTACTTATACTAACAATGCTTTTTACAACAGAAGCTTAAGTACTTTCTGGTGATATCAGAACAGAAAAATAGAAGCTTCTTCTGCAGAGCTGTAAAGCTAACAGGTTTCCTGATTTCTACTGACATCTTGTTTTGTGTGTGCATTGAGACCCAATACATTGCACCTCACCATTTCTGCAACAACCAAGTTCTAAATTAGACTATAACAAATTCTGAAAACAACGCGCAGAGTGGAGAAGACATAGGCCAAAAGGGTTGATTAGGTTTTTCAGCAAGTTGGGCGAAGAGGGGAAAGGAAAAAAGGATGATATACTGCACATGAAACAAGGAGTAAATGCTAATCAAGTTCCTCTCCCCTTCAGGGACGCATTTTTTTCAGGTGGGTTGTTGTTGTACACCTCATCAAGAGGATTTCTGCAGACTAGAAAAAATATTTGTGCATGCCACATTTTTCTAAGAAAACTCCAGAAGCAATATTACAGTCTTCCATATCAGTAGATGCATAAAGCTTGCCAACAACAAATCCATGTACAGGCTTCACCTTCAAATTCAAGTCGAGCCATAGGTGCTCTATCTGATGTAGTATGCTCTATTTGAAGTCTTAGAGCAGGTAAGGCTGAAGAACAGATTTAATTAATTTCTCAGAGCTGGTTAGACACATCTACAACAGTAAAACAATGTTTCCTATGTAAAGACAACAAGTAGTAATTTACACTAAACGAATACCCCTCTGTTGAAGTTGCAGTTATTCCCTCAATCACTACAGTTGAACTCTTTCCTACAGGGCTCAATTCAGGTTGGTCCTCAGATATAATGTGCAAACTCATTCTACTTTAATTACTCCCATAAGCAAAGTGAGAAGAAATTGGATATGTCTTAAAAAGATTATTATGAGCACTATCTTACACCAACAAGCTGGCCAGTTTGGAGGGTGGGGGAAGGTAAGGGGGAGAGGGGCAGGACTCCTGAAAGAAATACGTGCTATGAGGCTAAAAGGATGCTTATCCACTAGGCCTCCCAGACTAGAAAGATAGCACTCCATAATCCTCTGCAGAAGGTAGAGAAGGGAGAGAGGGCAGATGGCTTCCTAGAAAAAAGAATCTGAATTGTTTCAGCCTGTATTTCCCCTTAAAAACCCCCCCACAACCCACCTCAAAACACAAAAAAAGCCCCGCAACCGCTCCAAAACCAACATTGGCTGCAATTTGACTGCACTGAATGATGACTGCCACTTGTGCCGAGTTGATTCATGAACATTAAGAACAACGGAGACACCTGGACAGCTGGTAAAAGCACTGAAAAGAGTAAATTGTGTCCAGCAATTTCAGTTATCTGACCACAAGCACTACTTAAGTATTGACTGGAAATAAAAATGCCTTTCTTTGCAGTTGCTATACAGAGAGCATTCCTATCAACAACACCTAAGAGGCACCAACAAGCTGTCCTCAAAAGCTGTGTTAGAAATTACCTAGTGGACTGCATTTGCCTTGTAGTCTCTGGATCTTCAAACATCTTGACAATAGGTTCAGTTTCAGCTTGAAGCTGCTTCAGCTGTGCAACAACAGTTGTTCTCTTCTCACGCAAAGCTAAACACACAAACAAAAGAGATTTTAATGTAATGCCTTAAGTTTTTACAGAAACCAACCTGTAATTACATGGTGCTGACAGCACATTTGAACAAGTCTTCCCAATTCTGACCTCGGTTGTCCTCCCAGTCAAGTCACAAAACCAGAGGTATCTAACAATTCATTAACTTAAAAAGCTTCTAACATTTGGTTCTTTTCCTCCTGTGTGGAGTTCTAATCAAACCACTAAAGAGCAGGTATAGCTGCAGCACAGTCTGTATTAGACAAGGAATCTTCAGGCTTCCACTAAGGGAAAAACACACTTTTTAAGTAGCTTCACCCATTCCAAACAAACTTGGAAAAAAGTAAACAATGCTCTGATACCTGTAAGATTGATTTTCCTTTAACTGACCAGGTTCTGAAAGCACACTTTTGAATATTTAACTGAAAACTGACAGGAAGAATTTAAAGCAGATCGATCTGCAAAACTGTGCTTTGGAAGACTATGCATGCTCCATTAGAACATTAAACCTTTTCTGAAAAATGGTTAGGAAATAGAACTAACAGCTTTAGGGTGATTATTTTACACAGAATCAAATTTCCACACCAAGTGCTACCACCAGTGCAATAAAATGAACATTTAAAATTCAGAAAAGCCTATGTGCTTAAAAAAAAAAATCAAACCCACAAGAAAAAACACAGTACCACCTGATGCTGGCTGTATGAGCCAAGAAACATGTGGGATCAGAGAAACCAAGACCAAATCCCAGGAGAGAAGAGTATGCAGGAAACCATGAAAGCAAGTCACACACCAGGACACCCAATGCCACAGTGAACCTGCTAGACATTTCTGTTGTGATTTGACTACACATATATTTGTAAAGGAGGTCCAAAGTGGCTAACACCATAATGGTGACACAACCTAAATCTAAGAATGACTTGCCTGATAGGAAGTGTTCCAATAAGGAGAAATTATCTCCAACTTCAGATGAATCTTGAGATTATAAGAGGAAGGGGAAAACAGATGAAAGAAAAGCCATACAGTTGACTTACTAAAAGTATGAAAATGTTTTCCTTTGACATCTCCTGGCTGTGTAATTGTAAGTTGATCTCATGGAAGACAAGACAAAAGCAACTATAAATTGTGCAGGGACATTTCTAACTATAATAGTGTAAGTGAACTTTGCTTTGAGTACTTAAAACAGTAAGGGCTTAACAAAAAAAAATCAACATAAAATTCTAACGAAGTCAGTGATTGCATTAAAAAAAAGAATGAATCTGTCTGTACATATGTTCTGATAAGTGTTGATGCATGAAGATGACACACACCAGAAAGACCTCAGAGTGAGTTAAGGCCTTTTCATAGAAAGCTGTACAAGTGAGCACCCTGAACAACTGACTCCGTGTTAAAGTATTACCTTTGCCTATGTTAATTTTGCACTGTTGTATAAAAGCCACAGACCAAACAATAGTAAGTCATCATATAAAAAAAAATCCTGCCAAACTGATGACTTAAAACCTTAGAGACATTTGAAAAGAGTATAAGAAAAACATTACAAGTGTTGGACTATATGAAGGCAGAGCTCTCCCAGTGACCAAATTCATTCAACTTAATTGCAGTTATAACCCTATGAAATTACACACTCAGCAACCAGCTTAAACAAGTAGCTGTAATCAGAATATTCAAGACATTAGACTAGTTACTTCATGAAAGTGTGCTAGGATTGCTATTTCAGGTGCTGTTCACCACTTTAGCATTTTACTACTTACTTACTACTGATAACAGTAATATTCTTCTCCAGCAGTTTAGAAAGACTGGAGCAAAGAAAGAATGAGGAAAATCTATTCAGCTTTGAGATTTTTTTACACCCCTGAGACAATCTGGCTTTTTAATCAGTAGAACCGATAAATAACCTAAAGGTGAAGCTATCATTACAACTGTTTTAGATTACAAACTTGAAAACCTCTGGTTCTCATTATTTGTTATCAGTCCCATGCATCATTGAATATACACCCAGAAACAACAATATCTAATGCTAGCATATCAAAGATTTGGTCAAAACATTGAATTCAACGTCCATAAGTTTATCAATTATCTTCATGTATTTCCAAAGAGGCTAACTGCCAATTCTGCAGTTTCAAGAGCCTGAAAAGAGTAAGACCCAGGTTGCAGAACAGCTGGATCTTGTACCTGACTATGCAAAAGCACCTGAGTCTCTTCCTCCTAAGATGCAAGGCAAGACAGACTCTAGTCCCACTAGTTTAGAAAAAGGTAAGGAATTCCACAAAATGAAAAAAAGATGGAGAAATAGGAAGAAAGTGTACATTCAAAGACTAAGGTCAGGAAGGGAGAAAAAAAAAACCAAACAACAAACCACACAAAAACAAACCACCAAAATGAAAACCAACCCAGAAGAAAGAAACAAAAACAGGAAAAAAACAAAACAAAACCAAAACAAAACACAAAAAACCCCCACACCCCCCAAAAAGAAAACCCATGGAGGATAGAAATTAGAGAAAGCAAGCTATTCTAATTTTCTCCCCCTCCCCAAACACTCCTCAGGAAGATCAAAATTTAAGGAGTAAACAGAAAAGCTTCCAAAAATCATGGAGAAGACAGTAAGAGATTAAATTTCATATTCCTCACGATAGTATTAATAACAACTGACTTTCTTCTAGAGAAACAACAGTTTGTATGTTGACAACAGTGAGGAAAACATGTTTTTTCAAAACATCTGGATCTCCTCAAAGTCTAAAAGTCAACCATGGACAGTTGGGTTAATGGAATTACTTACAACAGAAATCTAGCCTTAGCATACTGGATGCTTTAAAGAAAAAGTTTCATGACCCCAAGTCGTTGCACAATAGTGTTTAATTTGACAGATTAAAAATAAGCGCAACTCTATTAGGCTATACCTTTAAAGTGCTAGAAATTACTAAATCAGCTTTGAAACACTTCAGATGTCACTCAAAGACTAAGTTCCTGACAGACCAACAAACCCAAACTTCCCAGGATTAGGGATTCTATTTGTTTCACTATTGGGCATCCTTTCATTAAGGCCAAAGTTAAACAGTATTTTAGTTTTTGAATGCAAACAAATAAATCACCAGTAGCTATTTATTATTTTACATACAAAAGCTGTAAAATAAATTTTACTTCTAAATGAGCAGCTTACCGTGTGGAATTTCATCGGAATAAAGATTTTTGTACACATCCATAGCAAAATCCACCATGTTGGTATCACTAAGGAGATCCAGTTTTCCTTGGAGTAGCTCTTTTTCATTGTATATCTGAAATAGCAATTATTACCAGATTTTCTTGAATACTATTAAAGAGTTTCCAATTCATATTATAGTAAAATGTGGCAAGATACTAGCAATTTCCTGCTACTTATGAATGCAGGAACTTCCAAAACTTGTTAGAAGAAAAGTATCCTTTTAGATTACTATTCCTTTAACAGGAATAGTAATTCCTATTACAATTCATGGGAAAAAAAAATCTAACGTGAAAAATCTCAGAAAATTGTATTTTTATATGTATAAACATACATATATATTAAAAAACTAAAACCTTTGCCAGATTTTTATTCCAAAGTAGTTAATACTTTCCACAAAATAACATGCTGAACAGTGCAGACTTGTCAAATAATTTAAAGTGGATCTTGAAAGACATACTCGACATCAAACTTCTAATTTAATTGTAGCACAGATTAATCTAAAATATGTTGTTAGGTCTATAGCATAAGAGCAAATTTAGTTTAGCTTGTGTAATTGGATGGTGTTCTTTTAAACTTGTCGCATTGTTTTTTAAAGTTCCTACCCCATAATTTAGCCAAGTTGTAAACTGCTGTTAGGTCTTCAAGGTGTAGGTGGGGGCCTAAACTAGAGTACACCTCAAAAATACATTTGCATGAAGGCTGGATTATGATTCACCATGCCACACTTATGGACATCTCTGATACAGAATCTACCCAAGTTTATTTGACTCTGAATATCATGTTGTTCGATATTAACATTAAAATTAAACTGTGGGGTTTTTTTTAACTCTGTTTAATTAATTTGAGCTGATTTACAAATACCAAAATACTAAAAATGCCCCCAAGATGACAGACGTCAAGCAAAGTCCATACACTAGACACAAAAACTGCTTAGGTCAAGTTGTCCCAGTGCATGTACACTTAATTGGTTCATTTCTGAAGCTTAAAATAGTATCTATTTTAAATTCAAAGCTTTATAGCTTTACCCATTTTGTTTCCATTTTAAAATGGATCAGACGAGTGCTTCAGATAGTTTAGATTGACGAGAGTGTAGTCTAAAGTATCTCCAGCAATACAGGGTTCTTCGTTGTAACGTAACTAAAAATGGATATAAGAAGACCAACAAGGGACAGCGCTGTAAGGGACTGACACTCGTTTGAAACAAACTCCTGATGACAACGGTTTAAAGTTACGGTTGATCAGCAACACTACCTACACGGACGCGACCCCACACACCGCCCTGCAACTCCGCGGCTGAGGGGCAGCGCGGGTGCCCGGGCCGAGGCGCGGGGGGGGGNCGGGGCGGGGGGGGGGGGGGGGGGTGGGGTGGGGGTGGTGGTGTTCCGGAGGGCTGCCTCCCGCTGCCGGGAAGCGGGCAGAACACGAACGGCGGCAGCGAGGGCGAGCTTTCGCTCTTCCCTCCCCCGAAGAGGGGGAAGGGGAAGAGGAGGCCCCCTCCGCCGCGCAAGCCAGCAGCCCGGGGAGCTGCGCTGCGGGAGGAGCGGCTCCCCCAGGCCTCCGCTCGGCCCTGCTCTCCCGGCCTCGCGGGGAAGGCCCCAGGCGGTGCAGAAGCCCCGAGCTCCTCCCGCAGGAAGCGAGCGCCGAGTCGCCTCACGGGCCGGGCCCACGCCGCGCAGCGCCGGGAGAAGGAGACGGCCGCGGCCCGCCCAGGCCCGCGAGAAGCGCCGGCAGCCGGTGGTACCGCCTGCCGCTTCTCCGCTCCCCCGGCTGCGGGGCCGGCTCCCCCGGCTCCGGGACAGCCCCGTACCTCCTTGACGGAGAGGAACTCCAGCAGCGGGAAGACCAAGTGCCGGTCCAAGAAGTGCGCGATCTTGGTGGTCAGGTCGTACTCCGCCATCTTGGCGACGGAAAAGAAAGGGGANCCCCCCGAGCCCTGCCTGCTCCCCTGAGCCCTGCCTGCCCCCCCAGCTCTGCCTGCGCCTAGGGCTGGGTGAAGGCGCTAGTACAGCACCTTAGTAAGTGCTCCTTAACTCCTAGGAGAGAGTTTGTCTCTTGTGGTGGGGCCAACTTAATAGAGCTTGATTTCTGAAGTGGTGATTTGCTCCTGAAAGCATTAGAGAGTAGCTTTGAGGTGTGAGTCCAGCCCCACCACTTTGTGCTCGATGTGGGAGCTTGCCTTGATTCAGTCTGGTGAAGAGGAACTGGAAGGGGGCCTAAACTGTCTTTGGCAGCAAGTGAAGCATTTGTTAAGTGTTCCTCCGTGTTGGCCGGGGTTCTGAGCTCTTGGTGGTGAGGGCATGATGGATGAGATGCATTAAGCAGGCTGGGGAGCTGGTGGACAGCAGCTTACACAATGAAATCCAAGCAAGTGTGGAAATGTTGAGTTTAGCAACAGAAACAGGGGACTCGCTAATATTCATGATAATTTGGATATTTCTTGTAGCCAGAGTAAGGAAAAGAACAAGTTCTTCATGATGTTAGCCCACCAGAACGCTGAAAGATATAAAAGGTACTTTTTGCTTTTATACTTTGTATGTTTTCTCTGCTGATTTTTGTCAGGACATAACGTGATTCTGGCGAGTCAAGTCTCATCCCTTCACATAAAGCATGACTGAAGCCTTTGTCACAAGGAAACTGCTCCTTCCCTGAGCAGAGGCATAAATCATTTGCTTAGTGAATCACATAACTACAGACTATGTCTATGGCAGCTATATGTCTATGGCAGCTATGATAGCTGCTTACGCTGAATCATGAGTTAATGTAGTAGACAGTAGTTTTAGAGTTGGCTGGTTTGTTTTAAATGTAAATGAGAAATAAGTAGGCAGTACACTTACTAAGTCATTCTTCAGGCTGCTAGTGATGTTCTCCCTACCTACCTTAACAATGGGAGAAGGTGTCCTATAAGGAAAAAAAAGTGTTTATGTGGGATGAATGAAGTCAGTTCTTTACATGACCCTGAGTTATTAACACTTTTATATAAATCTGTGGGGTGTGTGTAGTTTTGTATTACTAACGCTCTTCTCAGAACATCAGCTTTTTGTCTGCAAGACAACCTTGTATTTTTTTGTAGTAATTGTAGATGTCATTTGCTTTAAATGGTACCTGTATGGTACCTACGTATCGGTGATGGCATACATCATCTCTGATGGTGAAAGCTATCCCCTTATAATACTTTTCCAATAATAACTGTGCAGGTTTCACCGGGGCCTGCTCAAACTCACTGTTGATGTTCCTCCTTATGGCAGTTGGGTTACAGAGCTGCCAGCGGAAAGCAGGCTGCGGAGTTGCCAGTGGAAGGCCCCCAGCCATACTAAAGGCTAAAGCATCCAAGGCACTGTGCAGTGCTTGATTCTATTTGATGAGTGACTATCTGCAAGAAACAAGTACAGTAATGAGTGAAAAGGTGTAAAGAACCGGCTGGGGAGAGCCTTTTAGCAGAAAGTCCATTACAGCAGTGCTGTGTCAAGAGGAACTGTCAGGACAGCTGTTTGTTGTGAATTCCCAAAGTGGCATATACTCTCCGCTGGGGACTCATGAGAAAAGAAAAGCATGTCTAACTGCTTTAGCCATATCGTTTAGTGAAATAGCTGTATCCCTCTTGGTGAAAATCGTTCTAGAATACATTTAAGCTTTCATGGCAAAACCGTCTTAGCCAGTCTTAACTGAATAACTGGAAATTTGAGGTTATTTTGAACTCCTGCGCAAACACCTGACTGAGGAATTGTATGAGGCATAGTAACCTCTAAGCTAAATTTCGTTTTTGACATAGACCAGACTTGAAGCCAAAAGTGCTTTGACCCAGTGGAGTGCTTCCCTTCTGGAAATTCAGTCCACTGTACTTCAGTACATCGGTACTTAAGAATCTTAAGGTTGCTAGTTTGGTTCATTAATAAAAGCCATTTGGCTAGAATTATCTGGAAAAATATCTTAAGAAAATCAGCGGGAATGTATCTTTCTCGGGCTGGCTCTTTTGATTTTGTAGTTCTTAAATAGTGAGGAACTGTTGTCTGAAGGATTGCATTTATGTAATTGGTCATAATTTATCTTATTGTTAACACAGCAGTGGAATCCAACATTCTTTGAATTGTTAAAAATAAATAATCACTAGGAAATCATAGTAAAATATCTTTCTGTCTCGCACTATCAAAGGGAAATTGCACTTGTTAACTTCTTCCACATCCTTTGACACAGAAGATGGACTATGTAATTCAAACCTTACGTAACTTCTTTATTTTTTTCATTTTGGTATTTGTAATTCAGAAATTACATTTCTGCCTTTTTTCTTTTAGCTTTGTTTATATCTGAAAAAAAAAGATTTTAATGCCTGCATTCCATAAATATTTATACATTTGTTAAAATATTGCTAAAATCAAGAATGTGACATCCTGAAGAATTCACTGCTGTCAACTATTTCTGGATAGCAATCAAATTTACACTACATGTATCTCCTAATTCAGCTGAATCATCATAAAATAGAATATGATTATGTTGTTGTATAAGCAGGTTTTCCTCACTTGAAAGGATGGCCATATTAAAAAGTTGAGGGCAGCAATGCTTACCTGATTATACTTTACGAATGAGTGGTATTAGGCTCTGTGCTCAACTTTCAATGTGACATTTTCTGTATTTTTTTGAAATATTTATCATATTATAAAAACAAACAATTTATGGAACTCTGTTGCGTTGCAAGGTTCACCAATAATTTGAATCAGGTGAACATTTGAATATGTCAGTCAGTTCTAATACATTTGCTCTCAAGCTTTCAACCAAACTTGGGTTTTTGTAGAACAGGTAAATGGAATACATTTTTTTTTTCCCCTTTCTTTTCCTGTCCACAAGCATGATGAAGAACAGAGGAAGCAAGGAGATAATTATTTCATAAAGAAAGGTTTATGTGTACATTTCACTTGTGGGGAAAACCATTCCCTTTTTCATAGCTTACAAATATAGGATACCTGTCAGAATAAAGGTTTGAGAGTTGAATCTCTTATACATGTAGATGTCTCTGCTGACTGACATCCTCTTGAAGGATACATCATGTATCATAATGTACTGGCACATGATTGGGTTAAAATTATAATTGCAAGGAAACCCATATGACTTGTGGCTTTGAGCCTCCTCTTGGTCTATTGCTTTGCTTTACTTAGAGAATGCAGTATATCAAAGGAATGGAGGGGGGGACCGTTTACACAGAAATAGTCCTTTCCACCCTGTGGTACAATTTTGATTTTGTTTGTCAACATAATAAGACAAGGCAGGAGAAAGTATAATTTGATTTGAAAATAACAAACGCATCTTCAGTGTTACCAGCTTGTCCAATTCTATGCTTTCAAGAGGGATTTGAAAGGCCTGCTAGAAGGCAGGTAGATCTGGGTATTATAGAAGACTTCAGTGAGCTTAACTGGATTGCTTAGGAATAAATTAATTTGGCTCTTTAAGTATGACATAGTGTACCCTGAATATACAAAACAAGGTAAAGGAAACTGTAGGTAAAGCTTTTTATCCCAGAGTATTGGAATCGGTGAGGAAGGGCATAATTTAATTTCAGATCTTTTTTTATTGGTGATGAGGGATGAGCATGAAAGAAACCAGCTTTGCTTTCCAATCCCAAGTTGTTTACAGAAAAGAGATTTGCAGAAAAACCTTTGGAGTTTAAGTATACTTGAACTGGAGATCAGAGAAACAAATGAGGTTTTTCAAAATATTCATGTTCTAAAGTTATTTTTCAAAATAGCATTATACGTTGAGGGGTACAATAAATCATGTGTTAAGTAACTTGAAATTCATTAGGAAGAATGATGCTTAGTTGATGTATTTAAAAAAAAAAAGGGATATGAAAGGGAGTGGAAAAACAAAAAGGAAATTTTTCCCAGTGGGAAATATTTTTAAAAGTTATATCCCCAGGAAGTATTTGGGGAAACATAATAGGTTATTATGAAAAAGTTCCAATATAATCAGTGTACAGTACCGTGTAGCAAATATTATTTTATAAGTTTATATATGGGAAGAACTCTACATGCTGGTGAACAGCAAACAGCTCTTAGTGTATCTTCTTTCTGGGTCCTTGACCATTGGATCAGCTTAGGTTCAGTTATGAGAAGTTAAACTTTGTGGAATGATGGTACATGAAAATGTGAGTTGAAGGTGATTCAGATATTTGTATAGTCAGACTTTTTAACATAATTTGAAAACCACCTGAATTTGATATAAACCTGGTTGTAGCCACAAGTTTAATGACCTCTGTTCCTGTTTCATGGAGTTTTTTTGTCTCATTTTCTAACTGTGACTTTAAAAATTTGCTCCTCTCTTCATTGTTCAGGAAACAGGGCTTGAAACTATTTTAGCTTAAGATGTTTACCTCCAAGTTTTAATATTTTAAAATGTTTTAAAAATCTTTTTAATACATAGAAAACGGAGAGGATACTTGTTTCACAAGGACTTTAGTGTAAGGGTTGAAAACTGCAAGAATTCTATAGCAAGTGGGTGCATTTCTTGAAATGGAAGATTTTTTTGGAGCTTTTTCCAAGTAAGGGAGGGTAAAATAATTTTTTTGTCACGTTTCATGTATGTTAGGTAGTGCCTGCAGAACTTTACCAGCTTAAGATGAATTAATTTTTGTTTTGTTTTATTATACGGTAAATATTTTATTACTTCTTTATTGTGTTAGTTTCTTTATGTAGTTACTGCATTATTTAAATCCAACATCCAATTGATGAAACTGGTCATCTTTCTTTCAGTAATTATGGCATGTTATGGATACCATATTGCTCTAATACAAGCTGCAGATGTGTAACATTCGCAACCTATATTTGATTCTTAAATACAAGATTTTAAAATACCTGAGCAAAAGTAGGACCCAAATTTAAATGCTATGCATGCACTGTTTGCTCTCTAGGTTCATTAGGGACCAGTCAGCTCTGATCCAGAGGTCTACTGATCTTGACATAAGCATTACTCAACCTTCTTCAAAGTGCTACTAACTGGAGCACAAATAGACAAGACAGATTAATCCTACAATAAATTAATGCTTAAGTAAGCTGGCCCAAGAATTTAAGGGGGAAAAAAAACAGGAGAAAAGAGATGTATAATGCTTGATACCTGTTCCATCTTTATTAGGTTCAAAATCCATAGTTTTATAATCAGGTGGTGGGCCTGGCCAAAAGCTTAAACACATCAGAAAACAGTTCAGAATCAGAACTGATCAGAAGGGAACTGCATCTCCTCCACTTCTCATTATTTTCTCACCTACAATTTCTTTTATAAACCAGCCAACCATGCACCCTGGCCACCTTGCCTGGTTGCCAAATATCTCATTTCACCTCCCAGAAGGATGGTGTAGTATTCTCTTGCAGCAAGACAAAATCTAAAGAGAAGAGAAGTGTAGGGGTTGTCGTATGGGTGAATGGACAAGGCAGATGTGGCAAATATGTTGAGAGTGTTCCTCTCTCCAAATCATAAATGTTGCTGTGAGAAAATAGTCTAGATGTCGGTTTCAGGCATCTTAGGAAAAGCCTACAATTAAAAGCAGGGGCACTTTTTAAGTAGATGGTTCACTGGCAGCTGCATGTTTACCTGCATTTACAGAAGGAATAATTTGTCATTTCTCTGCATCGTTCGTTAATCGCTCTGCTGTCAACCTGCTCTGTTAATTGTGGTCTAGGCTGGCCCCAGTAACGTGGAGGATGGGGTATCAGAGATCCCAGCCCCATACCCATTCTCCTGCCCCATTCTGTTATGGGACAGGACTGGGTCTGGCAAGCCTAGTCCTGCCTGCTTGCAGTAGCTTTGCAGAAGTGAGTAGCTTGGGAATGGGTGGTGGTGAATACTTGCAGGTATTCCTAGATGTATTTGCTGTGGAAGACCTCTGCGGTATATAGCGTGGATTTAAGGGCAATCTGGAAACATCATATGAGCATGCTGTATAAATAAAGGCAGGATATTTCGCCTTTGGATGCCTTTATTGTACCTATCTTCAGAAGTAACGTAGATACAGCTGCAGAGTGATAATGGTCACAGTCACCATGGCAAATACTACAAGAAAGCTGTGTTCAAATTGGTCTAATACATCCATGGCCTTGTGCATCCGTGTCAAACAGACAGCATTTGTTCAGAAAGGATAGGACTCTGCTACAGTCTGCAGGATACTAGCTTCTAATGTTCATGGGCAAGGCAGTGTAACCAACAGCCCGTAGTGGATCTGGGAACTTGGATTTATTCAAGAACAAACAAGACTAGAGCTTTTGTCCTATACTAGATTATCTTACACACACTCACTCCCCCCCAGCATTATGTTCAGTAGGTCTTGGCTTCCCTTCCAACAGGGAGGTCACTGCTGGTCTGGGAACGCTGGGGACAAAGTCGTTTTGGACTGTGGTGTGCTGCTGCTCACAGTTACTGGCCTCAGGTGTTACAGACCAAGGTCCCTGAGCACCCCCTGGCAGTTGTTTCCACACATACCTGCTCATCTCCAAGATCTTTCCTCCAGCTGGGATTTTCACCACCTTCTTTCCAGGTCCCTTTCTTCTCTCCAAAGCCATGTCTTCTTTTCAGGGAACCTTTGAGGTCCCTGGCCTCTTGTTTCCTCAAGTAGTCTATGTGGAGAAACACAATGCATGATCAGCCTCCTACTTGGGGTTCTGTCTTTGTATTAATTGGAGGAGTTGGGATGTACAATTCTTTAATCCCGGATTTATCAAAATTTATAGCTGGATGGTACTGGTTGCTGGTAGGAAGCAGCAGTCTTCCTGAGAGTTCAAAAGTTTGGTTTTGGACATTCACACAGGTATAGACCAGTTTATCAGCTGCCTGCTAGTGTTTAAACTTTTTTATTCCCCCACACACAACAGTAATGCACCAAAGATGCCTGAAAATACAAAAAGAAACCATCGCTGTTCTCAGGCTTTGTCTGTGGGAAGTGGACTGAGTCACCATGCTAACTGCAAGAAAAACACTCCAGTCTTACAGTGCTCCCTGTACTCATCTCAAATTAACTTCTCCAGGAGGGATAGCATTTTAGGCGCATTTGTTGAGGAGGAAAATTGAAGCAGGGAGATGATAAAGACTTACTCAGAGCTAGCACAATGGGTTGGTGGCAGAACCAAGGAAAGAGGAAAAGATCTGACCTCAGTCTGGTCTCTTGCAGTACTTAATTGTTGTAGGGGCCTCCAGTCGGTAATGAGTCGAAGACAGTGGAAAGCAGAATTTCTCACGGGGGCGGGGGTTGTGGTGAAGATGTTCATTTCTCTTCTTTTGTTCAAGAGCTGTCTTTGAAGGCATTGTTCTTCCACAGCTGCAGTAGCCTACATTCATGGTGATAATTGTGGGACAATATGTAGAATGGATGATTGATACATGAGATAAAGTTCTGTAAGAATATTACTAGAAGATCATATGGAGATAATAAATTATGCAAAGGCAGCTCAAAGAAATAAACTGAGGACAATTTTTGTGGGGTACATTGTGGGAGATGGTACAGCACATCCAAATAGGGATAAAAATGAGTAAGAGAAACAGCAACTAAAACATTTGCTGGAAGAAGTCACATAACAGGACATGAGCTGAAGTATTACAGATAGGTAAGGCAGAAAAAATAAAGTAGCTCATGGATAGAAAAGGAAGCATTCTCTGTGCTCTTGAAGAGATCCGTTCTCCCCACGCACCCTGTCATCTTTTTTATACATCAGAAGGAGGTCTAGATGCACTTTTTTCCTTGGGTAGGAAGTCCAGGTATACAGACAGGGTCTAGATATTTGGAAGGCTGGGACCCAGAGACACCACAGAATTTGCAGAGCAGTCTAGACACATCCAAAGAGGCAGGAAGATGCAACGGTAGAGAGATTGCTGCCTTACAAAAAGTGAGATGAACTCAATGCACTTGAAGCAGAGTACATGTGGGTAGGAGGTACTGTCCTACACTCCTGAAGGGTGAAGGATATAGACAGCAGTGAGCAGGCAAAGTTTGTTTGGGGTTTGATTTAGTTCTTGGTTTTGAGGCACCCTTTATAAATTTGTTACCAGCTCTGTGCTAAGGTTTTTGAGAGCCAGGTATTCTCAGGTTTTCCAGCTCTTCTATTCTCGCTGTTAATTGATTGTACTATATGGCATGGACAGTTTGAACTCTCAGCATGTTTAGTTTTAATAGCATCTTGAAAGATTTTATAACAAGAAGGTTAAAGAAGTGGATAAAAAAAAAGGGAAGATGCAGCCTGCAGGGAGGAGAAAATGTTATTACTTACGGAGTATCTGAAGTGAAGATACTCATGTCCATCTACTGGGTCTACCAGATAATGTTATTGCCTGCAGCAGCACAGCATTTCTCCCACCTTAAGATATTTAAAGAAATATAAGAGGTCCAATTTTCCTTTCCCCTCCCAAAACACTGAAAATATTTCAGTTGCCTATGCTAATCCTTTACAGTATTGTGTTTCAGAAATACAGGCATCACAAGCTACATACAGACACAGAATGTTATGAAACTGTGATACTCTTTAAGTTGTTGAAGCAACTTTTGTTCATGACATTATGTGTTAAGTTTCATCCCACAGGGAAGGTGTATGTGAGTTTTTTGTTTTGGGTTTTTTTTGTTGGTTATTTTTTTCAAGCTGAGTTATTAGGCCCTGAAAAATGGAATTGCTTATATAATCTGAAATAGTATTTCCTGAAGGGCCATGTTAGGAGTCTAATAAGCCACACTGTGAGAGTCATTTGTCATTTTTATCCCTACAGGCAAATTTGTAAAGGTTAGGGAAGGCTATTTATCAAAGTTAAGCGCTGCTTAAAATTTTGTTTCCAAAATACAAGTAGTTTGTAAATAGTACTAGTTGTCCCGTTTTGCTAAAAATAGTTTTGAGTAGGACAGATGGGGAAAAAAGTGTCTAAGGTGAAATTGTTTATACACTTGCTTAACTACAAAGAACTGTTTTTCTGTATAAATAGTTTTAAGCTGAGCCTGCACAGCTTTAGTCAGAAAATTAGGATGGTATATGTGCAAAAACTCCCTATGCCAATAGCCAATACTTGGAAAAATGCAGATATTTTAAATAGGATTGGTTTAAGAGGGGAAACTAGTGTATTGGTGACTAAGAGTCTATGAATTGTGTATCCTGCTATTTATTCTTCTCTAAATGCGAATGATGCCTTGCAATTCCAGAATGTCCTTGTTAGTATATATTTCAAATGGTTATACTTGTAGTTGGAAATTAAGCTTCCAGTCCAGTGAATTCCTCCTACTTAACTCTGATATGGTTTAATAAAGTTTCTATATAAAGTATTTGCAACACTGGAAAAAAGGCTGGTATGAGAACCCTGCCTTTACAGTAGTAAAATGAGTCGTGGTTATTGCTCTTTAACATGTTCTTTAAAGTATAATTGTATAAAATGCTTACAATTGAAAATCATATTCCACTTAACTACAGCATTAGTATTTTACAGGGAGTTGAGTAAGAACCTTTCTTCTTTTAAATTAGGTGAATTAAGGGTTTTCTTTGTATGTTTCATCGTTACTAGTTATTTTCTGACAATGCAAAATCGGAGAGTTTAGATGATAGCTGAATCACAGTAAACTTTGTGTAGGCTTATAGGGTCTGATTTAAAGTAGCCCTTAGATAAGTGATAGTCCTTCCACATACCTTAATAGCCATCACCCCAATTCAGAAAACAAATACTGAAACAAAAAAGAGGGGTGCTTGTTTTCCTGAACTTCTTAATCAGCACACTCTTCCCCAAAGATGGATCAAATCTTCTTTTTTAATTTATTCAGCATAAATGAATTAAATTGAAACCTGATTAGCTCACAGTTGGGAGAATCTCTCTGCAATGACTTGGAACACTTGCTAGGGATTAACCCTAAATCCCAGGCCCTGTATTCTTCTGCACCGCCTTTTCTAGCGGCATCATTTGTTCACAGTAACAGACTTCAGAGCCCTTCTTTTGGCAGTTGCTGAAAGACTTAACGTGCCTTTCGCCTGTGTTTTAAAATGCTTATATGTTAATACTAGACCCATCAATTCTCCAGTAAGAATTTTCTGAGAATCAGTTAGTGAATCAATATTTAGGAAGTTGAGTGTATGAGTTACACAAAAGTATTACCCTTTTACTCTAAGCAGTAGAGGAATTGCCACGATTGTAAAGTAGTAATTCCATTAGCTTGATGTCAAAGCTATGCCTGCTTATTTTCTGCTAAAGACAAAAGCCCTTGTGAAAGTGCTTGCTCATTATCGAGAAATAATAGGATAATACTATGCAATTAAGTAGGAAAAGTTTTATTCTTATATCAACAATGTGTTAATGATAAGCATAACATTATCCTGTTGACATATTGAATTCTTTAGAATAATCATTATATGTCAAATGTTTTTAGAAGATTTACAGAGGTCTCATTTTTAAGTCCAGGTCATAGCCAAAAGGTGGCAGTATTCTATTCAATATTCATTTGCAAAACAGTATAAAAATGCATGTATTTATTGACACTTTTCTTCTAATATCAGACTGAACTGGTTGATTGTATCCTGAAAATAATGGTGGTTTGTTAAAAGAACCTATTTGGAATGAAATTAGAAATGAAATTTCTTGCTTATACCTGAAAGCTTGCAAAAATAATGTGCTACATAAATTTTAAATATTAGGCATGTAGTGTTTTACATGATACCTACGTTGTCACTAAAGGTAACTTTGGGGTCTGGTTGTTTTTATGAAGTACTTAAGAGCATCAGAACTTTTCCTGTAAGTGTTGGCAGAGTTAACTCATTTTACCTTCAAAAAGAGAGGAATTAATCTCCACATGCTTTTAATATGAGCCAAAACTGCTGCATTAAAAGCAATTTGTTTTATACACCCTAGAGATGTTGTAATATTTTTCATAAAGTGAGTATGGGCTTTTTTTGTGCTGAGACAACAATAAGTTGAAGAATTGTTGAAATACTGCTTTTCCCGACTGCCAAGTTGTTTAGCTATACATCAATGGTTTGTCTCAGAATACTTTGAGATAAAAGTTTAAATGTTAGTGGGAGAGAAAGCTTGCAAGTGCGGTTATGTTAAAGCAAATGTTCACATGTAAATTCCGATTCATAGTTATGTCAGATGTAAATACAAAATCGCAGTAGTTACAGAATAATTTTAAGTCCAATGCACTAAATAAGTATTTTATGTTAATGTGAAATACTTTTTAAAAAAATCACTTTTTGTTACAGCCTTTGAGAAATATGTAAGAATCAAAGACCTATTCCCCAAATATTGGCCGGTCTGTTTTCCTGTGAATATTTTTCATCCTTTCCAGTGTTGAAAAGGTTTGATAAGCATTATATGTGGGATAGAAGAAAACCTGATTCAAATGGCAGGAACTGGGAAATCCAATTGAAATTGTACTGCTTTTTAATATGCTTCCATATTCACCTCCAGTAGAGTATAATTCACACCTATCTATCTTTTGTAATGTCAAGCAAAACACCGTTGGTACAATTCCTAAGGGAACTGGAATGAACAAGCCTTGAGATTCATCACTGACTTCTCTCTCTTTTGCCACTTTATTTTCTGGAATAGCCTGCTCTAAGGGCTGTTCCTTCAGAAAAAGACAAGACATGTTTTTGTTCAAGAATCATCTTGGTGTTTTCACATTGACAAGAAAGTGATGTGAAATTTATTTCTTTATTTAATCAAATGAGGCAAAGCATTGTCTCGCTAGCACAAATTCAGGAAACATCATGAAGGTAAGCAGGATAAAGATATGAGACAAATATAGTTGGATGCCACAGATATAACTAAGAGACTGTTCAGAAGACCAAAATGGATGTTGTTAGTTTTTCAGCAGTAACCCATCACTTTTTTTAAAAAAGTCAAGTTCTAAAGGAGTACAAATGTGTAAATGCTGACTTTGCTAATAATCCATTTCCTGCTGGGCTCCAATGTTTGTGACCCATCTGCTTCTAGAGTCTATTCCCAAAGAGTATTTTAGGAACACTTACTTACACAGAAAGGCCTAGAAATTTCCTGAAATTATTCTGGGAACAAATCCAGAGGGTAGTCAAAATTCTGGGACATATTCTTGTATATGGATATCAAAAAGAACCATTGCTTGGGGCAGTGTGTTCCCAAGATGTTTAATATATCCCTGGAGGAGGGGGAGAAGTCTTAATGCATTGCATCTTAAGAAATTTGGCCAGGAAGCACAGCACGACTAGAGCAAGAATATATTTACATTACATTTCAAATACGGTGAGCACATCTAAATCTAAAAGCAATGGCATAGACTTTAAATAAAATGTAATTGTCATAGCTGTTGCCATGTAGGGTAAAGATACTTTATGCATGTGCAGTTACACGAGAGAGCAAATGATGCTCACTCTTTTCTTCCTGTAATTAAACTAGGGGGGGTTTATTCATTCAGGTATTACTCTTAACAGTAAACTTCTTTGTGATCCTATGCAAGTAGAGGCTTAGGTTGAAGTTTTGTCTGCTAAGAGAAGGATGAGCTCCCTGAACAAAACAGAACAAGTCGGGGAAGGATTTGGAAGGTTTTCACATTCATGCGTGGGAGGAGGTTTGCATCTGCTGGATGCATGTGTGCTCTGTACCATATATCTACTGCTGCGGGTGGCCTGTGCCTATGCACTTGTTTTTAGAGGCTGGTATCTCTGCTCTTTAGAGAGGCTGTGGTTTCCTCTTGAACTTCTTCTGCCTTTGCCAACACCCTCTGTTTTGTCTTGATGCCAAATACAGCAGTAGGCAGAACGGGGGAGGATGTGCACATACGGCCATTCCTGAAGTCCATGTGCTGCATCACGTATCGCTCATCGGGTGAGACTACACTTCTGAGGCTCTAATAAGTTATCCCTATGTCTTCCTGATACTTCAATAAAAATATAACTGGCTTGCAAATGTTGTCCTCTGTATTCCTCCAAGAAAAGCTTGCAATGTGCAATAAATCAGCAGTTAATACTGCAGTAATTGCACAGTATTGCTACAGTGTTGGTTTTGACCTATCCACATTAATTGTGGAAATTAGTGGGACACTTGGTCTCTCCCACTTGATATGAATTCCTTTTTTTTTTTTTTTGTTGGTGATGTTTCTGTAGTAGACCTTTTAGTAGCTAGCTTCCCAGGAATATTTCCAAGCTTCAGTTTTGATTGAGCATA
>VZTL01050313.1:0-56914 GCA_013400535.1 Scopus umbretta | reverse complement strand
TTCGTTTTTGATTGAGCAATCTTTTTTTACTTTAAAAAAAAAAAAAAAAAAAGTAAATATTTAACTGATGCTCAAAGCTTGCCAAAAACTAGTTCATTACATTTGTATGCCTCTACTTAGGATTGCTTTTGGGGAATAAAGGCAGGGCAGAATGTAAGTTCTAGGAAATTTTGTGTCTCGGGGGTATTTGGTATTAAACTCAGGCATAAAATACAAATCAGTCTACAAGGGAAATATAATTTATATAAAACTGTGCCCAGCTCTCTTGGAAATCACAGGGAGGCTTTTCAGGGTCTGAAATGAGGTTGGGCAGGCCAGCATCTGCTTTGAAGATCTTGTTGGTGATGACATTGCTAAAGAACGTAAAGACAGTGGGACTGATCCTGTGCTGTTTGTGTGCTCTGAAGTTGCTGTGAAATAATAGAAACTGCGGGTTTTACCTAACATTTATTTGTGGCACTCATGGTTACTGTGCACATACCTTAAATGGCACACAGACAAAAGCACAGCATTGGTTTTACAAGAAACTACTGTTTCTATTGCAGATTGTTGGGAGATAATAGTCTAGATTCTGTAGCACTGGTATCTTCCACTTTTTGACATTCCTAAGCTCACACATTTTGAAGAATTAAATTTGGAGAATGTCATCATGCACTTAATACATATTTTTCTCTAGAGGCTTTGGGGGTTTTGTTTAAAGGGCTGCTTATGCTTATGTGATACACATTATTACAATTTTTTAACTTTCCAATTTTCTACCTAAAATTTACAACATTTCCAGGACAATTTTCTATTTTAGGAGAAATTCCTAATTTACGTATTTCAGGAACACTCTACAAGGGATAAACGTTCTATTCATCTCATTCTTCCTTCAGGTATGGATAGGAAGGACTTGAAGGAGGATTGTCAAATGTATAAGGTTATTCCTTGCCTAAGCTTTGAACTGACATCCTGTTGTAGAGCCCTTTGCAGTGGACTTCACTGGTTTTAGAGGATTTGAAATAGTGGAAATTGTGAGGTAATGAGATAGGTGGATTGTTAAAACAGAGCCACCTCCTTTTGCCTCCTGTGAGCATGATCTGGTAAAACCTTTGTTTAACTGCTTAGATGAATAGTTATTCTTGCATTCAACAGTCATTACTTCACGTGTAGTAATTTCCGAGATCAGGTGCTAGTCAGTTTTTAACCCAGTTCACTGAGAAAGTAAGGCTTCTGCAATCACGCCATAGGTACCTCTGTTAGTCCCTTTGTAACAGTTGTTTAACCTGCAGGCCAGTTCAGTCAAGTTTAAAAGTAGGGTAGAGATCCCAGAAGGGAAAGTCTTCTGCAGTAGTTCCAGGCACTGAAGACAGCCCCTGAACCTATTTGTTCATCTGCCAGAGGATGAGAGACTTGATTTTCAAATGGATTTCCTGGCAGCCAAGTGGATCGACATTTACATGTTAGCCAGCCTGTCAGGTGTGTATCTTGCTGCAAGATGTAGAGCATTACATCTCTTGTCCATGAGAAAATAAATACAAGAAGACAAGGAGAACTTGTAGATACGGTTGCAAAACATGAGTGTGTGTGTGTGTTGAGGGGTGAGAGGGGACTGTTGATGTTACAGTCCAGCCATGAGACACAAAGACAAAACCTGCTTTTTCAAGAAATATTTGATTGCAGCTAATCAAGTGTGCAACAAACCTTAAACTCTATTTTATGAATAATTGCTATCTAGTGTATCTACTGTTGAAGATATAATCACACAAGTTAAAGAAATTTAACGTCAAAGGACTTAGCACTTTTGGAGAATTGCTGTCAGTTCTGTGGGCTTCTGTGCTGAGTCTCACAGTTGTCCTAAATTTATATGAAATTATTTTAAATTCTACTTACCATAGTAGAACTTTAAAATGCTGGAAATCCTCAGGGAAAAATCCATCCTCTAAAAAGACAAGGCACATCCGTATGGTTGATGAAGCTTAAAACACCTTATTTGGTCTTTCTGGCAACCAGCCTATAATCAGTCTCTAACAAGACCTTTCTATGTATGAGACTTTAGGAACTGCTGAAATCATGAGAAATGTAAAAGCAGAAATGAACTTGTTCATACTTCTTTTCCCACAGTGGTGAAGTAAAGATCTAACACATGACTGAGGGGAAAGGTGTGGGTAGTGCTGCTTGAAATGACGACCCTAAGGGCCTTGCTCTTTTGGGCTTAGGTCAAGATTGTAGCAAAAATGGCATTTTCTACTCCCTTGAAAGGATGCCTGTGTTGCTAACACAGCCCCTTGGAGGCATGATTTGTTACTCAGAGGAAAATGCTTGTCCTCCCCTTGGCAAAATATGTGTAGGAATTACAGCTGTTGCTGCAAATACGGAAAATGTCTTCAATAGCTGTATACTCTGAGCTCAAATAAAACATGACGGGCTGTAGCTATTGCTGTTGTAGAAGTTAAAGTTTCTTTTCATCTATGTGTTGCTCTGCGCTGCCTGAGGATAAACGGGATGTTGGTTTTGAAACCTTCAGCTGTGTATGTGCAAAATTTAATGATATCCCTTGACGAAAATGTTCCAGCTGATTTACATAATGTTGACATAAATAGAGGGAATATCTGGTTTTCATAGATAAGCCGATAACTGGCTGCCTGTCTTGATATGAGAAGCTCATGTGAAACAGCCCAAAGCAGAACATTTTGCAGATAGTAGGGTTCCAGAGTTTACAATACACTTTAGTTTGCACACTGCAAAACACTGATAGGCTGTCTTACAAGGTGTCTTCATATTTGCGTGCAAGTTACTAGCTCTTCAACCCCGTCATAATTTAGTATACTTTTAAGGTTTGCTCACAGAACTGTAATTAAATACTGCTTGGGCCGCTTCTAAAACTGAAGGTTTGGAAGTAAGGGATGATTCAACGTGCTGCCTTACAAACAACAACATGCCACTGAAATGAAATTCACTTTTCCAGTTTTTAATCATACAGAGTTCAAAATAGCTTGGAATACAGTTCAATGTATATGTATTTCGGATTTCACTGCTCATAGCATAGTATATTTTTCTATTTACGTTAGTTATTCTGAGATTAAGAGAGAGACATTTTTAGGCTCTGGATCAAGACTGCTGAAACAGTAGCTGGTTCATTCATTTTAATGGAACTACTTGCTGAACAAGTTTGAACAAGACTGATTAATACACACTTAAATCCATGAGCTCAAGTGTGATAGTTTTCATTGACAAAAAAATTATACCAAGGAAAATCCTTTTGTTTCTGCAGATCTTTATAACAGTGTTGCAAGAGAGGAATAACTAACTTCAGCATGTGTTAATTTAGGATTAAAATGTTCCTGATGCATTTCAAATCATGTAAAAAAAAGAATTGTCTCATAGGTTGAGAGAAGAGAGCACATAAAAAAATTTCCACCAAGAAATCCTTTCATACTATTACAATTTTTGTGCCAACTGCACATACATAGGCAACTGATCATGCCAGAAGGTATAACTCCATGACCAAACTTTTGCAAGAATTTTTGAACTTGTATGTGATCGATTGATCACCTTTTGCTTTTATGTTCCTTATATATGATTTTACCATTGAAAGCAAACATAATAAATAGAAATGCAGTATGACAAATACAGATTTATTTCAACAATCCAAACTCTTGATTTAGAAATCCAAAGTTCTCCTTGTAGGAAAGCAGAAATATTTGCATAGGAAGCGCTTGCCAGTATTTGACAAAGCCTTTCAGAGCTCAGAAATAATGCAGTAGATCTAACAACCTGTAAAACATTGCAATTTATGAGCATCTCGTCTCCTAGAGGATACCAGCCCTTTAGTGCAGGGCTTAGAGCAGGCATCTACAGTCTACCCAAAGTGGAACAGCAGAAGTATCTTGCAGATTCATTTTCTCTCTAATTTTGGAAGATCTTTGTCTTTGCTTGTCACATGTGTTTAGAGGTGGCCTATTTCTTATTTTCAGGCCAGTGTATATCCTGGCATAGGTTAACCTTTTCCAAAGCAGCATTAATATGTGCCCTCTTCTCAGTGATTGTGGGAATGTAATTTTGAACTAAGGGCAAATTGCTAAATAGCTCTTATGTGCTTCAAGTACAACTTAGGTGCAACTTATTGTGCAGAAATATAGGTGAGTAATCCTGGATCAGGTTTCATCTTGCCCATCCTTTCGAAGTGCCCTAATCACCTTAGCCATTATCAAGGTTGTTGGCACTATCACCGTGGTGGTTTTTAGCAGTGAAAGAGCACGAAAGGACTGAATTCCAACAAGGCCTCGGAACCTGAACTTGAGAAGTAGTGTCGGGCTCTGAAACCCAGTTTAATGTGCCACAGCATCCTGAGTTTGTAAGTCTAACTTCTTTCAAAAGAGAGAGACTTTTAGACATGCTTCTTCTGGTGTTACCATTGAGCCAAGAGGAGAAAAAATTCACTCCAGGTGTATTTGTGTTAAAGCAGCTTTCACTGTAGCTTTGGTAATTATTTCAGTAGGACAAAAAGTCAAATGACTGATCAGTTGCCCCTATTCACGAGTCCTTCAGATCTTTCTGGACAGTAAGAATTTTGCCTTTAAACTGAAGGAACTAGTTCTTAGCAGTTTATGCTTAGAATTGTTCATGACACAAAATGGTAAAACTTCTGTAAATAAATAGGTTGAGTAATTCAGCTCACCGAAGTGCAGAGAATGTAGGTAAAAATTGTTTTAACCATTTCTGGGTAACTAAAGACAAAGGCAATGTGCTGGGTAGCTGGCTGAAATGTCAGCTTTCAGTTCACTTTGCAAGTAAAATTACTGCATTTTCCCCTTTGTTTTAATCTACATTTCATTTTACATTATATTATTCCAAGGAGGCATCATTAATCTTTTCAGTTATTCTGCTATCATCCCAGTGTCCCCTGTGGCTTGGGGCTGCAGATCTTAATTATTTTGCAAGTTCCTTGTTTCAGTACATCTGTGCAGGACTGTGATTGGAGAGAGAAAAATCTGTGACAATGCTATGAGTTGTCCATAAGAGAAAAGTTGGCAAAACCAGGCACTTCTCTGGGTCTTAGGCTGCAAGTCCCATAAAACAGTTTGCCAAACGTACACAGCAAACCTGGAAACTTTGGTGAATTTTCGTTAGCTGCACTGAAAAAAAAATTCTTTTTAATGGTCCTACAGGCAACATGGATGGGAAGATTCATTGCAATGTACTCTAACTGAGTCTCCATATCCCCTAATCTTTTCTTTACAGGGGTAGTTAAACACTGTTGTCAGAAGTCTGGCATGGTTCACAAGCAGGATTCCTTCTGTCGTCCACTCATCAGTTGCTAGCTCTTATGAGGTGCTGCCAGGAGAGAAGGAAATTACTTGTAGTCTGTAGGAAAGCACGTTGGCCCTGGCACCTGGCCCACGCAGGCAGCCGTGAGAGAGTATGCCGGTGCGGGGGGATGGAATTGCTTGGGTAGAGCTCCTTCGTCCTCTTCTCAGTGGCAGTTTGTGTTTTCACGCAGCTTTCTGTCAGGCTTTGAAATTGAACCAACTTTTGGAGTCAAAAGCTCGCTCAGCCCAGAAGGATATGGCTCCAGTAACTTGTGAAGTCTCTTTTAAAATCTGTTGGTGAAATCTTGACCATGTTGCAATCGATGGGAAGGTTGGAAAGCAGGAAGTTACCACTGACTTGAGCAGGATTAGAGTTTTGCCTTGTGGGCCTACATTTGGCTTATAATTAAAAGTTTCCAATTCTTTTTAAAGATGCTGAAAACGTGCAGTGCCCATTGACTCCTGTAGGACCTCAACTGGATGTTCACATTTCAAAAGATAAACTTTTTTATCTGCTAACTTAGATTAAGAGCAATTTTAGACTTTTAAAATTAATCTTTCAGCTACTCCGTTAATTTAAGGAAAGCAGCAGTACCTGTCCTACCTGTAGCTACTACTAAGGTGAGCACATAGAATCCCCGCAGCATTGTATAGCCATCTAAAAATATCCTAGAAGTGCAAATTTTTCTTTCTTGCTTACCAGTGAGCAGTCAGCTGGGATTTCCTTTTGTGTGTGCCATATTATTCCCTGCTTTCTCTCTTTGCCCTTGCTGTTAATAAAAAGCTGAATATAAAAATAAAATTTAGTGAAAATCAGAACCGATGCATGAATATGGCATTCAAGAGTATTTTGCCTTTATTTTAAAGAGAGGTAATATTTGTTTAATATAACCCGTATGTATTATGGTTCTGTGGGTGTACATACTGGTGAATGTTTCTGAGTCTTTTAGCAATAAACTACATGATCATACTTCTAGCTTTTGTGATCCCAGAATCTTAACACCACCTCCCAGCCAGTGACCCCGTAATGAATGTTGCATTTACATGACCAAATCTCATCACCATATGTCTGTGCGTGCTGTGGGGCTCAGAGTAGTTGAAGACTGCTGTAGTTAGGTGTGTGAAATAAAATGAAACACAAGTCCAAATGTTAGATGAGGAATTCCTGCAAAGATGATGTTTAACAGTAAAGATGCTGAGGAGAAACTAATTTGAACTGGGTTCTTCATAAGGAAATTAGCTTGCTCAATACTGACAGAGAGACTGAGTAAAGGGCATTTTCTTTTTTTGTAAATGTACACACAGTGAACATTGGCAGATGGCTGTACAAGTAAAGAGATTTTTATTAACTGCCAGGGTGCATTCTTTTCAATAAAGCTATCCATATGTGCTTTGAGGAGATAGTTAAGATTGTTTTTCCTCAGAATGATTAATGACAAAGGACATATAACCAGACACTCAGGTTGGCTTTGAGGTTGAGTCATTCAGACACAAATGTGAAATAAAACCAATTATTTTCATCGTACTTCTTTGAAATGTTAGTTTAATAAAGAGCCTGACAGGGACAAATTTTTGGTCTAACACCTATAGTGTCCTTTTTAAGCCTTATGGGTTTCCATTCTGATATAGTGACGTTTTTTACGTGTCTTAAGCAGACTTACTGAGGGAGATTTTCATTTAGAAACTTCAATACCTTTCTAAACTTCTCTATATATGTATGCATATATATTTGCTCACATGAAGAGAGATATGACAAGGAACCATCTCTGTATATAGTCTACCAATTCTACTGAAAACACGTAATTATTCACTATAAAAATGCTTTGACTACAGGGTAGTTTATTATCATATATTCACAGATGTTTTGTCAAGTGACATTTGAAAGGTTTCAAGGGATGACATTTCCACCACCATCTTTGGACGTCTTTGGAAGACTTGATAATCAAATAGGAACATCAGTAGGAACATTTTCCTTGATTCACAGCCTACTTTCAATGCACCCCTTTTAAAGTGGTTTTATAAGGAAAGACAAATTACTTGATTATACAGCTCTTCTGTTCCTCCATCTATCCAGCTGCTTGTCTAACAGTCCTCTAGTAATTTCTGAACCTGATAGCCAATTTCAACCAAATTTGACTGAGGATTAGAGGTCTCAGAACTATTAAGGTCTTACACGTGTCATGAAAATTGATACTAGAGGAGAGAGATCAAGTCAGTGCCCCGCTGAGTAAAGCTCAGTCACAGTTTGCCACAGGGAATCTGCTTAACTGATTGCAAGTGCACACTTGTGAAGTTAAACAAATGTAAGTACTGGCTAGGTGAAGCCTTCATTTCATAGTGAAAAACAATGTTGTTTTTTAAAGTTTTTGCAAAAAAAGTTTTTCTTGTTCTCTTTGCATTTGGTCCTCCCCTGGCTTTTCTTGGCAACTGAATTTTTGCTTCTTCAGCAAGAAGCTGCAAAGGGGCTTTTAAAACTGCACTGGAATAGATGTCTACTGAATTTCAGACACTTTCAAAGTAGCAACCTATATGTTAAGCTTACAGTTCAGGGGTAACTAGCAGATCATATTCTGTGAGTAGTTATGAGGAATATGGAGAAATTATGGCTTGGTTCACTTTCATTTTGGATTGATTATTAAAACTTTTATTGGATGACTGGTATGATTTGTTTCAGAGGGGGTTAATGAAATCTCTTCTGGTAATGTGATAGAGTAATTAAGGTTTGTTATTATGGTAATATGTATTGCTATAAATGTTTTCAACATGGTTTAATTTAATTTCTTGCCAAAGAACGCACTTATTTTCACAGCAGCTCCCGTTGTTATCTGTAAAAGTGCATGATAGTGCACTTACTCGGGCAGAAGTCCGACTCATTTCAGGATTAAACTTCTATTGTTAATTATAATGGTTTTCATCTCAGTTTGTCCTCAGTGGGAATACAGACATAAATATTTGAATAAATCTCTATTAAACCATTTGTTCTGTTGGAGTTGAAACGTCTAACATGTTGTCACCCAAAAGGTGCCAGTGAACCTGATGGATGCATGCTTCCCGCCTGCCATGGGAAAGCAGTATTCCTCACCCTGTATTTACGGGCTTCCAGGCTGGTACCCTGGTGCTGGAGATGACAGTTTATAGCTACCTGGCACCAGAATCACTGCCCTGCTGTGTAATTTAGCTTGCTAGACTTTGGCACATCACCGTATGGCTGATGTTCTTCTCCATAGGAGACTTCTCTATAGGAGACCTGTATAGGAGTTCCTCTCTGTAGTAGCTCAGGTTCAAGGGGCTACATAAGTGGTCCATGGACAATCATCTATTGCTTCTCTCGGAAGCTCTGCTAACTTTTCTGGAAGTGGCTCTGCTGTCTCTCATTTGCACTGTTGCTCCTGGTGACATCCCCATCAAATGCACTTCTCTTTCCTCTGTGGAGATTACAGGTCCACGAAGGAGCTTAATCCATCTAGCTCTCCTTGGGTAACTTCTCAGGTATCCAGGAGTTTTCTGTAAAGAAAGAAGCTAAGATGCTTTTAGTACATTTATGCTGTTAAATGTGTCTGCTGTAGACTGCAGTTATGGTCCCATAGACCCTCTGGTGCAGGATGGTCACATCCATGTTTTCCAGGGCTACTGCACTCTGAAACAGACTGGTTGCATCCATAGTGTTTGACTTCTCTGAGCCTCACATGGTGGCCCTACAAGTTGCTATTTTTTATGTGTTTTTCTGATCAAAAGTGTTACGCGTGGGTTGTACTTCAGTCTGCTAGAGTGATTTCATTTTATGAATCTTAAGGTATGTGCTGCAGGCTCTGGGGTATGACAGAGAGGAACATGTGCTTATTTGCAGTAGTGTTGGAGGACTACGTTAAGCAGGACCCAAACACGGTGCAAGCTAGCCTATGTTGTATTTTGGGAGCAGTTGCTTGTGAACTATCCACAGAGCTGCCCTCATGTTTTGATTTGAAGGGAACTAGCTAATTTCTTCAGTGGGAAGCTGGAGAATAAGGTAGCCAGGTGCCTTGGGAGTTTGTCAAGGAGCTAAGCACACTGTAGACAGGTCCACTGAGGTCCCCATGTGATGTAACTCATCTGCTGGAAAATATGAAGTTATACTGGGGTATTGCGTGATATGAAGCAGAATACCCAGCTCCTGGGGCAGTTTTCTGTAGTGGTTGGCGCTTCCACTATAAATCACCAGATTTTACCAGGTCTGAAAGTTATGACTTTTATTGTTTTCATGGCCTTGATCATGAGCCTACACATGAGGAAAATGCTGCATGGCTTAAGGCAACACAGGAAAGTTAAAGAACATTTTCCTTAGCTTGACATAACTTCTTTATAGCACCTCTTTGCTTATAATTATCACTTTGGGTCATTGTCACACTTTTTCCACTTTTGTGTTTTGTAATACTGTACTACATTACCTTCACTATTGATTTAAAACAAAACTCAGTTCATTTTTCTCATTGTTGAATGAAACTATTGTTTCAGATGGTAAAAATAAGATCCATTTGGTATTTGGATGCTTCTGGATACTAAAACATTTTCTGTCATCACTCCCTAAGCACAGGACTCATGACTAAGCATCATACCAGGGTCGGAATCATAAAGGACTTTAAGTAATGTCTGAATTCATAGGCACTTCCTTGGAAGCACTTCCACAATTATTTCTTGAAGCTTTCCCAGCTGTAGGTGCATTAATCTGTCCACACCATGGGAGAAGTGAGAACTGGCTGCTTTTTCTAAGGTTCATTCTTTTACTTTGAGAAAAATGTAGAAGGCATCAGTAGTTCATCAGCTTAAGTCGTCTTTCCTCTCCTTCACAGTGCGTGCCCATGTTAACATTTTAGTGCAAATTAGGGGTGCACTTTTGAAACAAACTCCCAGTTGTGCCTACTGACTGTGCTTTGCTTCTCATTGTGGGGTAGTTTTGGAACATATGGGCTAGATTCCTTTGGATGAAACTAAATTGGAGTATAGACTCCCAGAGCACACACAATGCACTCCAGCCACAATAGGGCATTTAGTCTATGGGACCAGTCTAGAGTTAGTCCAGAATTCTCTACAAAAACCCAAGATAAAACAAAAAAAAAACCCTTAAAATATGTATACTGTGGATGTCAGGTCTTCCACACCAAGTATTCTGCTCTACCAATTCTGTCCTCTTGGTTCTTCTGTTGATGTAGAAGCCACAGCGCACAATACAGATGTTACATGCCTTTGAGGAAGAGAATATCTTGAAGTTGTGAGAAACTTACCCACATTTCTTCTTGATCCCTTTGGAAATTGTTTTAGCTTCCTAATTTCCTTATAGAGCAAGAATGTATGGGCACTATACTATCCTGTGTTAGATATCTGGTTAACCACTGAGGCACTGAACCTTGTCTAGACAGATACTTGCAATGTACCTTGTACTTCACAAAGAATTAAAATCAGCAGCTTTTTTTGTGTAGGATGAGGGTGGGGAAAGCAGAGAGGTTTACAGATGTGTATCAGTTTGTTCTTCTATTGATTTTACATTTGTTTCAGAGGAGTTACTCTAGACTTGTACTATTTTAAACAATGAGAAAATTAAGGGCTATGGCTTGCTGTCCCCATTTTATTTATGTGCCCCAAAATACTTTGGAGGTTATTCAAATAAATGCACTCCATTCCATTTACTTGACTGTCTGATGGCTTAATCATGCAAATAAATGTGTGGATGATATTTATTTGACTGTCTGTCATGTGGTCTCTTTGACTGTACGGTAAAGCATACTTTCTGTTTCCCCAAAGAAAAAAATTAAATTAAATGCAAAAAGAACCCATGTTGTAATGCTACAGTTGAGATTTTAAACATACAAAAGTCAGGACATTCAGAGTTACGGCTCCCTTGAGCCTGTAGCTCAGCCATGTTGTACATGTGGTGTAGATTAAAGCAGTGATTTCCTCTACTTTCTGTACTCCTTTCTATTCTGGGTCTTTTCCTCTTTTTCTTTTAGCTCTTTTATACTGTCTGTGCTGGAGCTCCTCCATGGGATGGGTGATCCTGTAAAGGCCCTGGTTGACAGGCACGGGAGCAGATCCCATACATGTGAGACTCTGGTACTGCTCACGGCAGCAGAGCAGTTTAGCAAAGAAAAGAGCCCAGGGACGGCTTCTGGGGAGCCCAGCAGCTCCCTGCATGGCATGTGGGGCCGGTCCTGCCTCCACTTCATCCTTGTCGTACCCTAGCTATTCTGTGCTATCCATATTGCAGCATTATCCAAATAGCACTTGCTGGGTTTTTTTTTTTTCCACGTATGTGCACTTGTTGTGAATCTTTTCCTTGATGCACTCTATTCGCGTTGGTCTGTGTTGTAGAGGGTGTAGTAACTTAACAACTTAGGTCCTTATTGACGGGTATTCTGTGACTATCACAGATGCTTTGTGAATGAGATAAGCAGACAACGCAATAAGATTTCTCAGGAGCCAGATGTAGCCTAAGTTGACTGACAATGAAGGATGGATGCTTCTCAGCATTCATGTCGATAAGAATTCTCTGAAAAGAGTATGTGAGTTCCTACAACACTTTTATTTCCTGTGTCTTACCCTTTTTCCGTGTTACTTTTTTATATTCTGTACTCCTACATAACCTGAATAAAGTATTATATACTCTTTTATGTGGTTACTGTTTCTTTGCTGGTCTCGTAAATAACTTACAGTGTTTTCTGACTTGGCATAGTAAAACTCCCAAAGTTCCTCAACAATATAAATTTCTGGAGACTGATAGGTGTAAATTGCCCTGAAGAGAATGCTAGTTTGTTTACACTCCTCTAGGCCAAATCCTTTAATGGAAGAGCTCTGTCCAACTGCTTGCTTTCCTTTTTACATACGCATATCGTTATACCAGTCTCTGGATTTTCCAAAGAAAAAAATAAAAGTATTTGAGACTGTCGTTATTAGCAGCTAAAGGTTTGTGCTTTTTCAATTCTATAAACATTGGGATAATTAAAATATTATTCTAAATCCGTTTGAAATAATAGTTTTGTTTTAGTTATTGCTTGTTAAGCACTTATTGTAGTAAAAATAAACACCTTTCTATTTCAACTTACACAAGCAGGATATTATTTCCAAGCTCCTCAGGGCAGGGATTGTACTTGTCCTTGTATCTCCAAATTATTTATTGGAAGAGGGGCCCTATCCTCCATACGGCTTCAGCATTAATATTAAGTGATGATCTTCATATGGAAAATATTGAATCTGAATACACGGAATTTTGTAAATGCCAGCAACCTATTGTACAATCATGACAGCACTTTTCTTTTTCAACTGCTCGTATTTCTCTCCTTGGTTCTCCTACATCTCTTTGTTTAATTGACTAGAGGAGAACAAAGCAGAAAAGTGAGACTCTAAAGTTAGTATCTGAAATGCAGTTGCTCTGGAAAATCATTTTCTGGTTTTCTGTGAGGTGGATAAAGGACTTATGTCCAGTGTGATGAGTACCTGTACTACTGGTTTAAGGAGGAATTCTCTCTTGGGTCTGAATCTTCCCACTGCTTCATGGACTCATCTGCACTGTGTGCCAGGCGTGGTCACCCCTCTTCTCTTGTCCAGTGTCAGGGGACTGCTGTGCTTGTGACAAACTCGGACCTATCGTTCAGCTGCCCTTCTCCAGCCAGCCACGTGTACGAAGGCCACACACCGTCAGATCTGATGTTGCTACACCTCTTTCTGATGGGTTCAGGTTAGTGGGTCATACTTTTGTCCAATTGTACCTCCTTTCTAAAGATGTCTTTTTCCTCAGACACATCAGGAAAGTTCATCCAGACATTCAGTCATGTTTCATCTCATGGTGATACTGTGACACTACTAGTGATAGATTAGCTACTAGTTAGCGATTCTTGTCAAATGAGAACTGTGAAAGTAAACGATCTGTCATTAGTACACTGCGGCTGTCTTTGCACAGTGGCTTCACGTACGTCTTGTGCTAGGATGCCTCACATGACGGCATGCTCGGGAGGAGCCTCATCATGTCTGTGTTGATCTCTCGGACAGTACCTTCAGAGCCTTCTGATGAACTCTTCCTATTCCTGCAGGTAGATAGTTTTATCCCTTGCAAAATTCTTGCTTATTGGTACATGGAGCTGAAATCTGAGCAAGGTTAAAGAAGCCTAAGAAATAAAAGCAGATGTAAAGGAATTGGTTTGGATATGTGGCTTTACTCAGTGTTGCCAGTTCAGTTTCTATTTTACAACAAACTTTAACGATGGATAAGTGTTGTATTTTTAGAAAAAGAAAATACTTGCTAGTACAAAAGAAAGTGTATTCCAAGATTTAGTGGGAAATATACTACCTTTTCTTCCTTGCTCTGAAGAAAGAAATAAACCAAACTGATTCAGGCCTGTTTTTGATAAAATAAGAGGAGAAATTCAGGGCAATCACAAAATTGGAGAAAGTAACAGACATTATAAGAAAATACTGGATGGAGCAGCAGTCATTGCCAGCATTGTATTATAAATGAATGTACTAGGTTATTGGTTTTGTTTTTAATGAAATGCTGTATATAGATCTGTAAAAGACAGTACCTTTTGTCCCTGCTTCAATATTTACAGATGATATGTGGAAGCTGTTATCAGAGTTAAATTAAAAGATCCTACTATTTTGTATCTCGCATGTTTGCATAAACCCTATCGATTCACGTTTAATAAGATTTGCTATCAAGAGAACCACAAACAGTTTAACTTTATAACATCTGCAGCTTTTTCAGGTTTTTAGGGGTTACATGTCTAAGCAGATTTATTTAACTCAAATAAGGAATTATGGAAACAATTAAATTTCTTCCATATTTTTGTGTCAGTGACAGGCTTCCAGTTCAGCTTTACAATATGGTGTTTCTTTGCAAACAGCTAAAACGAGACATTCCACAGGAACAGAAAATTTGCCGGTTTTGTTATCACCACAAGCATATGTTATCTGCCATCAACAGCTGGGAAGGTTTCCATTTAAATAAATATTAGAGAAAGAAATATTTCAAAACACTTTTAAACTAAGTCCCAGTAGGTGTATATTGCAAGAGCACATACCAGTTTAACTCGGGATTATATTGATTTTCATTTTTGTCATTCGCTGTGGTAAGTCTGCCTTCGATCATTTGTTTAAATACATTCACATATTTACAAGAAACTGCTTCAGTTATGCACAATATGCCTGCCATTAAAAGTTACTGTTTGGATTGGTGCTTGCTTATGAAAGATAAAATAAAAAGCAACAGGTTTCAACCTGCAAAGTGTTGTCAAAGATGCATTTTACAAAGGGTTCCCCATTGACTCATTCTCTGCGGACTATTATTATAAATGTGAGGCTCTTCTGTCCCACAGCAAAGATCTGTCTGGCAAGCCAGGTTATTTTCAAAAGCAATAAAAGGCATTCATAATAAGAAAAATTACTTGATACTTCACTGTGTCCTTCCTGCTCCTAATGAAAGATTGTTCAATACAGCAAATTTTGCATTACTTTGCCCAGTCCACTTTTTAATAACGCATGGGATGTGATTGCCTATACTTTTCCCATGAAGTCCACTCTTGTGTACATCTAGTTATTACAATCTCTTGTGTGGATTATTTTTTCCCCCTAAGAGAATTCCTCTGTTCTCTGCTACATGGTCTTGTATTGCCCTCCACAACTTTTCCCAATGATAGGGGCTTTGAGTGCTTGTCACTGTCACGACATAAGAATTTACATTCCTCTAATCTGCCTGAGAGGAACTAGTCTTTCGTAGGCTCCGTAGGATCCAGCTGGAGCCAGTTAGACGTTTGAGAGCCTCATTTTTGCGCCCAGCTCAGATCAATGGGGGAAATGAGAAAGCTTGTCCCTTTTCCCTGTCATTAGCACGGGGCAGCACATTTGAAATGTAACAGACAAAGCAAGAATATTTGAAATTCATGCACAAACCCTTCGACATAAGGTAGTAAGAGCTCAATTTGTTCTTAGCAGTTATAAAATGTATGTTCTCCTTTCTTTCATGTCTTGTGGTTTGCTACTAACCTGAGGATTCTGGAGGTGGCCGAAAACAGAAGCTGCGAGTGGGATTTGTACCTAAATGGGATACTACTTCAGATCCTCCTGTACATCTCAGTCCAGGATATAGAATTTAAGGACGTAGGTTATTTTGCATCAGTGTGAGTGGTTCAGCTAGACAGGTCTTCTCTCTGCAGCAGTGCTGCATGCCAGACTCCAAAGGAAAGACTGACAACCGCAATATTGCTAACTACTGTCCTTCTTATGGTTACTTCTACGTTATTGGTGGGGACTATGAGATGATCAGAAATATCTGGAAGGATTCATTACTATCTGTATGGATTACTGGTCATTAATTAGTATTTATTATTAAGCTGCTTATTGAGGAAAAAGAATTCCAATGATGATTAGCATAAAGCTGTAATGGATATGAAAGTTCCTCTGTTTCACACGTGTTCAATCAGTAACTTAATAAAAAAACAGGTGTGAAACAGAGGAACTATTGTATCTATTATAGCTTTATGCTAATCATCATTGTCCCTCTATCTGCAAGCCTCAATGGAAAAAAACATGCCCTATCCATCATCTTGATCCTCCTGGGAGAACTACACTGTCTCAGCTACGGTGAAGAGAAAAGCTAACAGAAAAGAAAACTAGATTTGATTTTGGGCAAGTTTTCAATATTTCTAATACTGGCATGTCATTACCCTGAGTTGTAAATGTGCACATTTCCAGAGTCGGTCAGCTCTTGGAGATGGGTTTTACAGCAATTAAGTTTGGAACAGCAGAAATGTATTCCTGTACATATCTCTATTGCACATTGCATGGCTGACTTGGACATCAACGGTGGCGTGAATTCCTTCAAGTACATTTCTCCAGCTGTCCTCATCCTGTAGAGCTAGACTATAAGATAGGCTATAAGACTATTGACTATAAAATAATGCCTATGACTAGGCTATAAGATAATGCAAGTCAGAGGTGGTAAGGGATATCAAGATCATCATAGGAGCCACTACGGGTGGCAAGACTCAAAACCTATCCAATCTACTTATTCATTGTCTTCAACCCACTGACCTAATATTAATGAACATCCATCTCAGACTTGTGGGCGGCATGCAAATTTAAGAACAGCCAAAATTTAAGAACAGCCAAAATACAGGGGCAGCTGTTGCTCCTGTTTTTCACTGGCTTGAAAACTACTGGTAATCCTAAAATAAGTTAAGGTCTGCTCAGTGCTCTGGGACAGTAGGAGGTTACTATTCCGTATGTCTGAGAATGTGCCCGTTTGAGCATTTTTTGGCAGCTGGAGAAACTCAAAAGATTTGGCACCTCTGCCCGCACTGCTGAACCTGAAAGACATGTGCTCCAGCACCGGGAAACTGCTGGAGGACTGTTGGGTCAGGTCGGGTCGGGTTGCTCCCCTCCTTCAGCATGGAAATGCGCAGAGGCACATTCTGCATCAGACTGTTAAACGAGAGTTTTGCTCTGGAGGGAAACATCTCTGAATTAAAACGTACTTGTTCCCACCTGTAAGAAATTATCTTTTTTTCCTAACGGAGCTTGTTCTAACCCCCTGTGTAATCCGCTGTCAGTCCCTCTTTGTGCCGAAAGGAGGGCAGAATCGACAGACGGTCTGCTGTAGGCAGAGCTGAAGAAAATTGCCTGCATAGCTGAAAGTCCCAGTGGCGTCAGCTCTGGAGAGACCCTGCTTCAAAACTGAGGTCATGACGGTGACTATCGCACATCCTCGTGTGAGAAGGAGCGCACCATCATCGAGAGAGGCTGCCGAGGAGCTGCCGCAGCCGGTGGGAGGTGGCGGGACCCTCCCCGCAGCCTGAGCAGCAGGAGGGCAACGTGCTGTCGGGGCACCGGGGCTTCTCCGAACCCTCAGCAGCAAGCGAGATCAGGTTAAAAGGGCTTTATACCCCTTGTTTAGCCTAGAAGACTTTCCTACCAGTTTTTCTCTGAGTTTCTACCGAGAACCAGCAATTTTGGGTGTCCCTGGAATGCCTCCTGCCAGCCACGGAGCCGCCGTGTGAGCGCAGCTGTACCTCAGGCTCGTCTGTCTGCTGAAGCAATTAAGAGCTGTCGTTCCGCTTCGGCATGATGGAGTGGGGTTTTGTAATGAAACCAGTTCTGATGGTTCATAGGAACATTTGGCACAAGTTCCCTGTTTCTAACTTTTCCATCTCTTCTGTCCACAGTTAAGTTGCAAACCAAACCAAAGCTAATTTAGTAACGTTTAAAATAAGTTGTTCCAAACCCAATTAACATTAAGGGGAGTTTTCTGTTGATTTTGGTAATTCATAAGGTTGTGGAGGAACACCTTGCCAGCAGCTCAGACCAAAGCAGCAGATAGGAGAAAATAAATTTGCTATTTTTTGTGAAGTCTTGGAGAAGGATGCGGCCAGTATGTTGGTGCAGAATATTTGAACCTCTCGCAGCGTACAGGCTCTTCCTGTCTCTTCAAATTAACCGTACTTTCAGTCAGTCTTGCTTTAGGTTTTTAGGTGTACACGGGCTTGGGACTCAAAGAAACAGTGGAAGGGCTAAACATTAACATGATAGATATTTCATTCATAAACAGAACGTGGGCTTCCTATCCTTTTTAAAATACCCTTCATCAGGCTGCATAATCTCATGAAACAAAAATCAGATGACGTTTCTATCCATATGCTTAATTACTAATTAGGAAGAATAATTTATAGAAACGTAGTTCAACTGTGATTCATAAGCAGATAATCTCTTGTATCAGTACACTTCCCAGACTAATTACCAGATGTGTGAAGGAGTCATTCTCTCTCTACGTGCAAGTTTAATTCATGAAAATTTCATGGAGACGAGAAGAAAGATGCAGAAACGCAGAGAGTTTCTGTCCTCCTACTGACCCCAAGGGAGATGACATTGTAACAGTAACAGTCTGAGAAATTTGTAGGAGTTTTTAAACTATTTAACCTCAGGAAAAATGAAAATTTCCAGATTTCTTTTTTCCCCCAGAACAGAAGTTTTGAATGAGAAAAATATTATCAGTAGTCACTTATATATCGAAAGGGACCTTTATTAGAGAGTAATGAGTAATAGATTGTAATTTGTTTAGCTTATGTAGTACTACTACAGTGATGAAATAAATGGTTATATATTTGTAAGGCAAATTTCCTTTTTTCAGCTGTTATAGCTGACTTCCCTTGGTTATATTTCAACCATTCTTCTTCAGCTCTGTTCCTGTCTGGTATATTTTGTTGCATAAAGGATTTCCAGTTCTGCTCAGGTTTCTGCAGTTATCAATAGTTGATATTAGAAACAAATTAATATCACAATGGCAACAGTTATGTAATTTTTTAGAAGACCTAAAGAAATTAGAAGGAACTACTAAGAAAACTGTTGGGAGTTTTTGCTATTTATACAACAAATATGACCTGAAGAAACAGGTCATTCTGTAAACGAGGATTTTATATTTCAGAATATGATGGACTTCAAAATGAGGGAAGGCTTTCAGCCTGCCAACTGCTTTGAGTTACTCCTGTCAGTCGACCTACGTAAAATATCCTCCTTCAATTTAAAGGACTGGAAATTGGATTTAACTTGCTGTGGCCAGCCACTTCTCATTAGAAAAGAAACGGTCTCGAAGCAAAACTTTACCTTGATACATAGCTCTCCAGGATCCAGATCAGGACAGCACGGCTCATCTCTGCTCAGGAGGGATTCAGAACCAGCTGTTTGGTTTTCCTCACAACACACCAGTGAAGTGGGGAGTAGAGTCTGCAGTGAGCGGGCAATCCAGCCCTGGATCCTTGCACACGCAAACCATGGTCTCGTTTTGACGGTTTGTTCCCACGGGTTAATCGAGAGATGGCAGCACATAGTGGGTAGTGCTCTGAAAAAAAGGTCTAATGGTCCTGGTGTCAGGAGCTGGGGGTTTTTGTGGAATATTTCCTGACCCTGAAAAAGTGAACNTTTTTTTTTTTTGGTGAGGATTTTCACCATGCACACCCCACCTCAGGTATCTCAAGAAAAAGTGATGATTGCAACAGACAAATTGCAAGAGGTTTTCCATATCTAGGGACAGTGGTGACATCCCCGTAAATCATGGATAACCCTAACACAGTCAGTCTTAAAGAGGCTTAGTTGTCATAAGCATATATACATAGGTAGGACCGTTCCCATCATATTTATCTTTCACACCACAGCTTATAGAAACCAAATTTCTGTCATCGACAATTATTAATCATCCATTTACCCTGCTGAGACAACTAATAAAGCATCAAGTACAGAGTTTGAACATGAGAGAGAAAGAGAGAAAATGTAATCCAAATTTTCAAAAGGGAAGAAAAATTGCATGTAACATCTGTGCACCACATGTTCATAAATTACAGTGGGCCTGTGAACATTTCTTCTTTCATCTATATGTCATGCAGATATAATAGTTCATAATTTTACAAAAAACAATGTTATTATGCACCATGCTTAAAAGGAGGTGTGATCAGCTCTCCCGCAGCACTGCTGCAAGCTGCTCTCCACGGAGGGCAAGCTGGTGGCTGTTAGCATCTTGTGGTGCCTTGGTCTTTGCATGCAAAGCTACTTCTTCACGGCAAGACTGAGGGAAGGACTGCTGAACGGCACGGGAGGCTGGGCCCAAATGCGATAACCTTTGACTTTCCAAGGAAATCAGTATTGTGTGCTCAGACCACCAAAAAATGTTGTTCCAATGTCAGGGCTCACTGAGAAGTACACAGCCTTCCCATCAGCAGTGCGTTACGGAACGCGGGATTTTAGCTTGAGCGAAAAAATGAACAAATGAAGTGTTACACAGTTGGCACATTTTACAAATTTTTCACCCACCACTAAATTGCAGGTGTTAATCTAAATATGCGTGCTTTCATCTACTGAACTGAGACAAGCTGATGGTGTACACAGGAGTACAGAGATAACCGCGGTGCTTTGCCCTTGTCTTCTCTTTCTGGTGAAATTTATCCATCTCTGCATAAAATCCACGCACAGCATTAAGTCCCAGGTCTTGAGCTGACTCTGCATGCCCATAAGGAAAATCCATGTTGCGTCTTGCAAACATTTATTCCAAGCTGTGGAGGGAAGTGGTGATTTAGATGCAGAGCTAGGAGCAGAAGAGGGATAGGGAGACAAGCAAATCATGCTTTTATATTATCTCCCATTCTTAAAATAATCCTCTTCTCCACAAAACCGATGACAACTTAAAGAAGGCATAGAGCTTATAAACATACAAGGATTTTTCCTGCACCCATACAGTTAATTATAAAATTTAAAAAAAAGAAAAAATGAGGCCACAGATTCCAGTATGTAAGAAGCAAACGCAAAATCTTCAGGAAACACACTTGTGATAAACAAATTGGAGATTAAAAGCATTCCAGAATTAAGTTTGCTAAGCACACTGGCAACATTTAGACTCCTTAAAACCGAAAGCTTTTAAACTTAACTTTAATTGTAATATACAACTTTAGAGTCTTGTTCAAGAAAAATATGGCTTGGAAACAGTTTCCAGCATGAGAAATTTCCATAGTTTCTCTCTTTCTGCAGATGATAGTTGTGATTTAGGGAACAGTATGAAAGACATAAGGGTCTGCAAACCCAATCTGAAGTTTTCCCAAAGAAGAGCCCACAGGCGCTGTCTTCCTCTGCTTAAGTCTTCATTTAACAAAGTGCTTAAGCACAAGCTTATAGATTGAGTTAAGTAGAGGTTCTGTCAAATTTGGTAGGAAATTTTGTTGCAGTTATCAAATCCTAGCAAGGGATTGATTTCTAAGTAATCAAATTACTTTGTTAAATGAAAGCCTCATGTATCTCTTCTGAACTCCTGAGACAGCTACTGAATTTTACAAAAGGCCATTAAAGCAGTGCAGAGCAGGCAGTGCCTCGCTGGCAGGAAAGATGACTTTCCCCAGCTGACTTCTTTGAAGGAGATCCGAGTCTCCCAGGGAATTTAACTGGGCTCTGCGTGCGGCAAACTATCAAAGCAAGCAGAACCCATGGAGGGGGAGGCCACCAGCCAATAGACTAAGTCCCCCAAACCAGGTAAAAATAAGAGTCAGACGCTGGAATTGACTGCTTGGAAATTGCCTTTGCCTTCAGCTGCACAGTGGAATAATTCCAGTTACTCCGAGTGCATGTGTGGAACTCACATTTGTATAGAAATTGAGAAAAACTATGAAGTCAGAATGCTTTGGTAGCCCAAATTTCAGGGTTAAAAATTATTATAATTATCAGAACAAATAATTGATTCATGTTTTTATCTTTCAAAAATAGAAAAGATGGTCACCATGTTTCCATAACGGGCAACGTGAGATTGTAGTGTTTCTGTTTTCATAGCAGGAGACATTTTCCTGGCTCTCTCTTTCCCCCGTGCTGTTGACGGGTGCACTGGAACGCTGTTGTCTTGCAGACCTGCTGTCTCCTCACCCTCTGAAGGCTTGATTCCAGTAGACGTCCTGTGAGTCTGCAAAGATAAACCCATTTTTTTATCCTGGGAAAATGGAGAGTAGAAATCAGCTCTGCAGTGAGCATGAAGAACTTCTGACTCATACCTATTTTGATCTAATCTAAAGCTTATTGAGCTTAGGAGAATCCTACTGGGCTCCTTTTGGCTTTACTTCAGGATGATGGTTTGGGAAGTGAAGTTATGTTGCACTTCATATCTTTTCAGTTTGTATTAATTTTCACTGAATCCTTTGTTTATCGACATGGGGTGATATGTTCCTAGAACAGTAAACCACTTATCTTCATTTAAATTATTCTTTTGCATTTGAAATGTAAGACATTTCAGGAAATTTGTTTTAAATTAAATTTAAATTAATTTAAATTTTTTTTAAACTCCCCCCAGTTTCTATACTGAGCGTGACACCATATGGTATGGAATAGCCCTTTGGCCAGGTTGGGTCAGCTGTCCTGGCTGTGCCCCCTCCCAGCTTCTTGTGCCCCTGGCAGAGCATGGGAAGCTGAAAAAAATCCATGACTAGTGTCAGCACTACTTAGCAAGAAGTAAAACATCAGTGGGTCATCAACGTTATTCTCAAACTAAATCTAAAACACAGCACTATGCCAGCTGCTAGGAAGAAAATTAACTCTATCCCAGCTGAAACCAGGACAGCAATGCTGGCGACCACAGACAGCAGTTGCAAAGGAGGTTCAGAGCGCATAGGAGCTCCTGGTACAGATACACTTTTTTCTCAGGGAGGGAAAGCAGAGCATACAGGAGCAGACCTATAGGATAGGAACAGTCTGTTCAGGGAACTGATTTCAAATAGGAAACATTAGCTCATTGATACAACCACACTGCAGATAAAACAGGGTGGGAAAATATTTGCGTTCCTGGACGTAGCTTTTTTCCCACTTTAACTCCAGGTGCAAGAATGAGTTTGCTTTTTGCTTGATTTTTGCAGTCAGTGACCAACCGCGGCCCAGACAATTCTTGCTGCTGCTGGACAAGCCAGCCCGCTTGTCAGCACTGTCAGAAGGATGTGACCAGAATGGACTTGCCATAGAGGAGACAATATGTGTGGGGAAAACCAGCAGGAGCTCAGCTGCGGTTCTGATGTTGTTGGCAGGGAACTGCGGTGATGAATCTTGCATGGATAATAGGTACTTTCCGTGGAAAATCCTGTGCAGAGCCTGCGTGAAGCATGTACTCGCTGTAACTGTATGAGCTGCCTGTAAAATGGAGTTCTGAATGTCATTTCAAATACTGCCTGTTATAACCCCAGAGAAATTCGTATGTATTGCTGCTCATGTCTCACGAGGTGGCTTTTGCTCCAAAGCATTTTGAAGGGCTTTGTGGGCTGCAGCTGCGTAGTCCAGCCAGGAGAACATGCCATCTCCTGGGGTCGTGATGTGCTGGGAAGACCGTGTGGGTGGTTAAAAGACTACAGATGTAATCACAAGTGGCCAGATCAAAAACCAGGGTGAGTGAAGCACTTAGTCCACTCCTCTAAAAGGATAAAATGTGTCTCTGCAGCTATGGAAATGAAAACAAGGATCAGATTAATACCTGAACATTAGCATCCTAAGTGAAAACGCATAAAGAAATCAATGTTTCATTGCACCTCTGTAAAATGAGACAGGGAGGTGAGTGATCGGGGCTGAGGTCTGGGTTCCTCAGTGGGGCGGAAACCAAAGATCCATCAAATGAAAAGTTAAAGCTTTAATTTTCCAGCAGTGGAAATGGGCATTTTGGCATCTCAGTGGAGTTTTGAGTTTGTCATTGTATGCCAAACAGGTAAAAGGTGTTTCCCAGAAGAAATATAATAGAAATTATATATTTTTTATAGATATATAGATATATAGATATACTGTTTTTTATCTTCTCGATTGTAAGGTTTAGGAAAAAAGTTGTATTAAGCTGAGATATTTGCCTCAGTTTTGTCTTACAATATTTTTTAAATTTATATATGTTAGCATTTTATACTATTTTGCAGGAAGTAAAAGTGAATAACATCAATTTACAGGAATTTGTATTTCCAGATAAATAATAAAAGACAAGTGGGTGTTTGTATCTCCTAATTCTGGGATTAATAGTTAAGCTTATTTACTGATTATGCCCCATAGAAGTGAGTAGAATTTTTTCACAAAATATTTATTAATGTAAATTTAAAACATATTTTTTGCATTGTATTATATTTATTTTCTTTTTTATGTAATTTTTACTTTTGCTTTATTCAAATATAGTAATAGTAATGTATATTATGCACACAAAATATCCATCTGTCCAGCTGTTTCATTATCAAACACAAGGTCTTTTGGCTTAGGAAGGAAAAAAAAGATGTTTCAGTGAAAATTATATGTGAACTTAATGACAATATCTTTAAGGATTATGAAAGTGTAAAGTAACTCTTCTGCATTTAACAAGGCATAACAAAATAATGTAAAACAAATTACCAAAGATAACATCACAAAATACTACCTTGAAAATGACAGCTTTCCAGCATGAAAGCAATTGATTTTAAAATACTGTTTTTGTTGATTTTTTTTGTCCAATTGAGTTTTTCCCAGGTATGCCAGTTTTAAAGAAAGAGCATTTAGCTCCGCATGGGTTTTAATAGACAAGCTTATTTCTGAAATTCTACATAGAAATTGAAAAAAATCCCTTTTTCCTCAGTCTTTTTAGCTAGTTTAGAAACTCTTAATTTATCTCTACCTCTCGTGAATTAACTGCTTGATCTTCCCACTAAAGCATCTACAGCACTACCAAATTTGACAGTGCTGCAGATCCAGTGAGGATTTGGGTTTTAGGAGATTCGTTACGGGTGGCTGGGGTGCTCGGGCTGGCAGGGCTCAGCACACAGCACTGGACGAATGCATTTTCCCAGAACACAAAACCTTTGCCTGGGAAAGGTAAAACACCCAAAGAAAACAAAACTCAGATTTTGAAGATGTTTCATCCAGGACTTCACCTGACTTTACTGTTCATCCTGCATTTTTTGTTTACTTTTTTTTTGATCTTCCATTGATTTTAACAAAATTAAGTTTATAGCATATAAACATATCTACCTATGGGTTAGGCAGTGTCCCAATTAATGTAATTACATGTTTTTGAGAGCTCTATGTGCTTGGGGTGTGTGTTGAGGGCTCAAGGGGAATGACAGAGGTACCTGGAGTCTTGAATCTTGCAATTTAGCAAACGCATGTTAAACACGGTAACAGAGGAAAATCAAAGTGATTGACACATCAGTCATGTGCCTGTTAGTTTTGAACTTTTATGTCAGTACTTGCCAGGTGGTGCGTTGAGAGCGGGGCTGTGGAAGGTGCGCAGCAGCAGCAGACGTGAGTCAAAGACTGCAGAAGTCGGGTTTTAGCTGGTACTTTTTGCTGGTGATGCCTCTCATGCTGCTTCCCATCCCAGGGACGTGGTCCAGTGCTTGCCAAAGGCGATAAGTTTCTTCATCCGTGTGTTGTGTGGAAGCACATGCTGAAAGTGGGAGGAGGGTTTTGCTGAGGCAACAGATGCAAATATGTACAGGTAATTTCTATTCCTGTATCTAACTCTTTCCTGCAAAATAACAGTGTGTGTGGTAGTAACAGAAGACGACAAAAAATAGAAACCAACCTAATGGAAACAGTGGGGGTGATAGATAAACTCAACTTTGTACAAGAATGGTTGCCACCAAGTTACTGTCACGGGATGGCTTTGCCTTGTGCAAATGCTTTTCATATCAGCTCTCTTTTCCTCTGGTTGTCTTTCAGATCAAGAAGATACTGGAGCTTGCAACGCATGGATTGTTAAATTCATGGAATTGAGAACAAGAATATAAATGTAGGTAAAATGATAAAAATTCCAGAAGGGTTGTGAGCAAAGACCTGCTTGGGAGCCTTCACCTTGAAGGCATGGGCACACACACATCTGAGGTGTGAAAGGAATTCCATGGAGAAGGCAGGCGTGACAAGAGGCTCCCTTGAGCCCTTGGATATTCAGCACATGAATCCCTGAAAAGGCCAGGATTTCTGCAGGAGAATACCTTCTTCCATTACTTTTTGCGGCAAATAAAGGAGTTGATGAACAAGGAAATGCTTGGTAGAAGACACATGGCCATGGTGCCAGGTACAGAAAGCAAGCTGTAAGTTTGTTATGACTTTTTCCTTACTTGTAGGTTTGTCCTGAGGATTAGCTAGCTAGTGAACAGAAAATAGGTGTAATATAAAGAAAAGCAGCAAGAGGCCACACCTAATGTCGCAGAGTAAGACTTTTTTCTCATTGATATTTAAAGCTGGATCCTCAAATCTTTGTTCCAGACTTTGACTCTATGGCAAATAACCGTATCAAGGGAGGAAAGATATATGTGACTATAACATGCAGGCAAAACCATGCATATCTGATGCATAAAAAGGATTCTGGATTTTGAGGTCTACTAAATCAGTTGGCTTTTATTGCAGTATGTTTTTTTGGTTCACTTGTTCAGGAAGAGAGCATGTATTAAATATGAAGACCATATATATAGGAAAATAATCATTTTATTAGTTAAGAAAGCCACAAAAATAAGTAATGCTCCAGTATTCCTTTAATCTGCTAGTGTAATACATCTTCCTTCTTTAACCAGACTTCTAAATGAAAGTCCCAGAAATTAATGAGGCCCTTCTGCCCACTTTACAAAGGTTAAGTTACCCAACAAAGACTGAAAGTAATGACTGGTGACTCAGGTGGACAGTGAAATTCTAAATTTCAAGTATTAAATGACTACCCTGATTCATGTAAATTGTACCATAAATTGACTATTTAATCTTAAGACAAAAATTAATTCAAAACAAATGTATAGCACTTGCTTTGTAGAAAATTTGCAGTCAGGGAAAGGGCTGAGTTAATTGAATAAATAATAGACCCATACCCCTTAATATATAAAACATTAATGCAAGATATCGTAATACTGATCTGCTGCCAAACAATCATGATGATCTACTTATTTTTGTGTAAAGACTAGGATTTTAAAACATCAGCTGACATGATTTTTCTTTATTGCAGGGTTGGGTTGGACTGTGCTCACTTACTATGCGCGGACACTGCACATACAGTACAAATACACTGAAAAGAGCCTGTAAAAGCTTTCCAGATTTCCCGACTTTCAGAAATTCCCATCTCTCATTAAGGATGTGTTAAAGCGTACTTTTAATGAATAGCCCTGAAAAAAGAAAAATGAATAGTGGAAACTTTGGACAAACTTTTCAGTAATTCATCTTTTTTACATTTAATGTTTAATGTAAGTCTCGTGTCGAACAGCAGTTCTACCCCATGCTGCCTGTATGCTTTTCAGTTGCATCTTGCTTCCTATTGTTGTAGTATAGCTACCGGACACCGAACTGGAGCTACGAGATGCTGTGTAGCCAGTGTAGGAGAGGTGTGCTGGTTCCTGTAGTTCGGCAAGTTCCTCAACAAAGATATTTGAAGAGACTTCCAGTCACTGACATGAACGGAGGCAGGCTTCCCTAGGTCCTTCTCATGGCTAGAGAAATGATCTGGAGATGTTCCCGTGGAGGAATTGATAGGCGGGAGTAGAGATTTGAGAGTTTTGTGGGAAGACGTTGCCAGCCAGGCTCCTGAGCTTGGGTCCGCTGCGAGTGGCAGGTAAGACGTGAGCGCCTGCTTCCAGCGGTGCCGTGCAGCGGCAAGTCCGTGTGCCTCAGAGCGTGCCCGGGCGCGGAGGAGGGCTGCGGGAGGAAACACCTGCTCAGCCCTTCCAGCGGTGCTTCACGCCAAGGCACGCGCAGCCGTCAGTGGCTTTGCAACGCGCTTGGTAGATGCTGCGTACTCACAAATATTGCTGCTGTCTGTGCTGGGTTTAATTTTGGGGGGATTGAAAGAAAGTACCTTGGGAAGGATTGCATGAGGAGAAGACATGTAAACCTTTCTTCCTGACTCAACTTTGTTATTTTTGCAAATGTGGAACACATTTGGTCTGGCATCCCATTTGATTTGTTTACTGCTTTTGTGTCCCACATTTGCAGAGGCTTTCCAAACATAGATATTTCCCTCATCTGGCCTGGCTCTGTCTTTTGCGCAGAAACCACAGTATAGGTGGGTGGAGTACACGTCCGTGGTGTTTGGGTGAGCCATAAAGGGGAACACAGTGAACTTTTGGAATAACCTGGGCTGTACTTTCAGGCTTGCCCATGGTTCAAGCGTGGAAATTATGGGATTTGTTTGGGAAATTTTGTTAGACGATATCATCTATCAGCCCCTACCTTGGTTGCATGCAGCTCGCTCTTTACGTGATCCGCCCCTGGATGTGGAATATTACAGCACTGTTACGAATTATTCTGTCTGTGTGCTTTGGAAAGTATGCAGTATGGCTCATTTTCAAACATCACTTTTGTTATAAAAATCAGTGGCTTCTACAGTGACCTGAAACTAGTCAGGTAGGATTTAAAAGAGCAACGCATTTCACAGATGGCTGATTTGTTCCTTCGTTGTGTAAACAGTTCTGTGTTTCAAAAAAATATGTCCCCCTTGTGTTCTAGATAAGACTATTACTAGTTTTTCATACAACTGTAATTCCCAGTTTAGATGGGATGTATTTTAGTCAAATCAAACTGAAAGAAGGAACAAACCCATCCTCTCAGCCCAGCCTTTTTCCAGTCAGAGCCCCCTCCCCAGAGTCTTCCTTCTAACCGCCATGCCAGCTGGCCTTGCCCTTTCCAAAAATGCTGAGGAATTAAGTAAATACTAGCTCCACTGCCATTGCCACCTGGCATATCTGCCAGAAGGGCTTGGAGATCTAAAAAGGGTAATTTTTTTTGGTGTAGACTCTGAGGCTCGGTGTACCGACGCTGAAATACTGTAGCCTTTCAGAAATGCATTGACTTCACTTAAACACCTCTGTAATGGCCCAGAAGACAACACTTTTCCCCAGAAGCAGTTGCCTAGCATGCATCATTCTTGGCAGTATCTGCAAATAAACTTCTTGTAATTGATTTAATAATTTTCAAATAAAAAAATTATGATAGCTGTGGACAGCTATAAATAACAGAAATGAAACACATTATTTGCACTGCGCCTTCACATGCACTTGTTTAGCTCTTTTTGCTGTTAAGTTAAAACATCTGTTTCTATGGAAGTGGAGCATTCCATGCAACAAACACAGCACTGGAAGTGACCCACATATTAAATGACAACATTTGACAAATTCTAGCAGTTGATTACTGGGGAGGAGTAGACTGTGGTTATAATCAGAGTAAACCAAAAAAATGTGTACCTTTATAAACCTAGAGTCTAAATGAAACATCTGTACTAAATCATGTTTGTAGAGCAGCACTGTAGCCAACTACCAGACCATATGATAATGGGGTGTTTTTAACAATCCCTATTTCCATCGCCATCCTCCAAATCAGATCCAGACTGTGCCCACTGGTATGAATTCTGTTGGAAACCAATTGGGATAGCGTCAGGCTACAGTGGATGCTGTCAGTTTAGATACAGATACCTGTAAAAAGTTAGTGATTCCCATACTTCATGGAGACTATAAGCACAGGTAGAAACTCAGGCGAATATTAGGGTGCTTTGTAGGCTACAGTCTTTTCCAGGCATATTTTAACTGAGGCTTACACCTTGGAAAAGGTTGATATGCTGCAGTGACTGTGGAATCTTATTCTTAAGGAAATGTGAGTTTGTAGCAAGAAAGTGGGCATCCGAATTGCAGCAGCAGGTCAGCTGGTGATAAACCGAGAGTGCTCAGGCTGGCACCAAACCCAGGCTTGGCAGCTCACTTAAACATAATTCTCTGGGTCTGTGAAACTGATATGCAAAAGTCAAGTAAGTACCATTTTCTTTGAGTGCTTTCTGTTGCTGTTAAGTGGATACAAAGCAAAAGAAAACTGGTTTAGTCCACCTCTTTATGTAGATCCTTACACTAATATTCATTAGTAGTATCTGAACATACAAATTTTCTTATTACTGCAGAATATTCCTGGCTTTAATTTAAAAAAAAACAAACAAATGCCCAAGCTTTGTATTAGCTTTACATAGTCACTGCAATCTTTCCAAAACAGAAAGAAGGAAAATCCATCCTGGAACTAAAATGTTAGTTTTAGATGGCCTATGATAAAAAAGTTGCCGTTGTATTAGGAAAACGTGGTCGGAATTCCTTGAGCAACATGAGTGATACTCAATAAAAATTGAAATATTAAAATGGTGAAATATTTCTTGAGTGACCCTCAAGAAACAGTAGTTAATTGGCACATGGAAAGGTCTCACTCTGAACAAGTAGACGAGTACTGTTTGGCGGGAGAAGGTCAGGCTACATTAACAAGGAACAAAGAATGTAGTAAGTGGTGCTGTCTGTACTTGCATTTATTGGTTAGCAGGACTTACCTAAAACACTGTAATAATCAAATTGTTTCATTACTTAGAGCTAACCTATCAGGGCATTATGTCAATGAGGAGTTAATGGGAATCTTATTTAAGAACAAGGGACAAGTTTTTAAGGTAACATGCAATTTGTACAATGAGGAGGTAGGAAAAATCTATACAGTAATTAATTTAAACTATTATTTTGATGGATTTTGGTGATCCAATACTTTGTTTTAAATATTCTGTTTAAGCTTGTAAATAGTTATAAGAAGCTTCAATACTTAGACCACAGCCGTAGTAGAAATTGTGACTGGTAGCTTACTGAATTGAAGAATAACAACAGGAAAGTGGACAACCAGTGCAACCAGTGTGCTTAAACATACAAGAAAATCTGAAATAAAAAGCTGAATTACTTTGAGATAAACACAAAAGGTGGGGGCGGGGGGTAAGATTAAAGCTCAAAAGACTTAGAAATACAAGATCATATTTGGTCTTATATTTTATTAAACTTTTTCATAGATTTATAAATATTATTGTCACAAGGGACTATTAGATCATCTGGCCTGACTTGATCTTGTACAAAAGCAATGTCTAGAGGGTCCTCTGAAAGTGTGCTTCCTCAACTTATTTGATACTGTATAACTAATAACATACAGTGCTATTACACAATATGAAACACTTTGCCATATAGATCTTTAATGAAATAATTCTCAGAATATATATCTTGAATAGCCATTTTTATGATGGTGTTTATTTAAAAATCCAATGAAAAACTTAATTCCCAGTATTTACCTGAATTTCAGTTCAAGTTGTTTGCTGCTTGTGTCATAGCATCTGACAAGTAACACCACTTGTTAGGGACCATCTAAATTTTCCTTATTCTTTGGCCTCTTTCAGTATTAGGCCATCAGTATTTATTTCAGTATATTACTTTCTGAGTCATTTATAATGGCACAGATGAACTGTTGTATAAAGTTGAAAAAATATCTCTGAATCTGCCAACATCAGTGTCTAGTTTCTTAAGACTAACCTTTTGGTTTGGAAGATTTTTACAATGGTTGTATGTCTGATTAATGAAAGCTGTCAGCTTAATCTGCCTCATCAAATGCACTACTAACAAAAATTCTACTTATATTTAGGAAGAGTGTTAGTAATGGATGAAATAATTCCAAATTCTATATAGAGGCAGTTTCAGAGGGGTTTTTTACACCACAGTGTGAAGGCTGCTAGTTATACGCTATGCCTCATCACTCAGGAACAAAAGAGCTTTACATACACAATAAATAATAGCTATGAGTATTTTAGGCAAGCGATCAGTCCAGATAAATTTTGGGACACCTTTCTTAAAATATGTTAGGCAAAGTAGAGTTCTTCTTCTTCCGTCAACAAATGCAGCTACATCATGATTTTTTAGATCCGTCTCATATTAAACTCAGTTCAGCAGAGAAATTTTGAATTTTGTAAAGCCAGTGAGCATGCCTGCTACCATTTTGTAACTCTATTGCATTTCTCGTCTCGTATCATGTACCATTATTTAATTCTATTTTGCCATTTGTATGTCGTGTGGGATCCTGTCTGTATGGCATGACAGTTGAAAGTCTGGCACACGTTCTTGACAGCTGTTTTGAAGTGAAGGCTGCAATGCGTGCTACATCTGGAGGTGCTGAGGTTTGAGTGCAGACAGTGGAAAAGTCCAATTTCTCTTTAGGGATGACTGGGATAGATTTACAGTATCTAAGTTCTCATTCAGGAAGGGGACTCCATAAGGATCTACTCAGGCAGATGCCATTGCAAAATCAAAGCCAAAACTCTATGGCACATTTTCTGATAATACAAAATACGTTAAATAAAAACAAGTTAAATATTCAGTTAGGAGACTCACGGACATTGCCTATACTGTCCTGAAATGGCAGCCGAAAGGTATATGTTTTCTGTCTGATTTTCTTCTAATTTTTAAGTTATGTTTTTGTTTACTTACTGTATATCATTGTAAAGTCAGATCTAGACTTCATACCAGACTTTATGGATGACAGGAGAATTGCTAAAATGGTAATACCATCAATCTTAAGAAATTCAAACATATTTAATTAAGACACAACGTGTCTTAAAAAAGGGGACTGGAAGAGAAAGGGGTTGGCTAGTTATTTTTTTAAACTTGGATCTGTTGAAATTTTTGTTCCGTGAAAAGGATGATCCTTTATTAATGATTTCATGTCCTGTCCAGTCAAAAACTCTTACTTCACATATTTGTGTCACACAAAAACAGTACATTCTTATAGTTAAAAGAAATCTTCAGTTTTTAGGGTCTTAGTAATTCTTTATAAAGAAGTGCCATATAAAAATATAGTAGATTTTGCTTAATTTCAAAGCAAAGTGACGTATGTTTGGAACTGTAGGCCTTCCTCCTGCAACACTTATTCCTGAGAGTAGTACTTTCCAAATATCACAGGTTTCTATTTATCAATCCAGAATATTCCTCCTAAAATAAAAGTATCCTGGGTACATTATAATGCATAAAGAGGTTACAGGATTGGCTGCAAAGGTGACTGGTTTGGTTATTGGCATTTTCTGGATTTTTTTCTATAAAAGTATTTTCATCCTTCTGGCTTTTGGAGACACCGTGCTTCCAATGGACTGAGTGCCAGCCATGAACACTGGATACATCTCTGAAGCAAAGGAGGGGTCAGTGAGGAGCTGAGGATCGCTTGTGTCCACACTATATCCCTCTTCAAGGCTGTGTTGTGCCACATAACAACAGTTTGACCTCACTGTACCCACATTATTCAAGGCGTTCCCCACCTCTGTCCAGTTCCACAAATCCCCTTTGCAGTGGAGGAGCTGGCAAGGTGTTGAGATTCCCCTTTCTTCTCCCGCATTGGTACATCAGTGCCCAGAATAGTGAAGTTTCACAGGGTCTGGAAGAAAGAACAGAATATTTGATAAAGGCAATTGAGGATGCACTTGGGATGCACTTAGATGCTTTGGTGATGGTTATTATAGAAAATCCAGACTTGTCTTCACCCTTGTGCTTAAAATGGTGATTCCTACAGAGTTCTTCATTCTGTGGCTGCACCAGAGTATATTCTTATTCAAGCATTGCATCGTACTCATTGTTCACTTCCAATTCCAAGGCTACATTTTCATTTGAAGACAGTGGCGTTGTTTCATGGAAATGCAGGAATCCTTGCCAAAATCAGCCAACTAAGAATAAGGTGGTCATCAAAATAAACTTCCACTCTGATCATATTTCAAAAAATTCAGTAGAGCCGAGGACGGCCTGACAGCACTACAGCTCCTTGCTGAAGGCCCTGTAGCACACAAAAGTACAAAATGTAAGTGTTCGGATTTTTGGGGTGAAATTATATCCAAATCATTCCACTACACAGAAATGTGCAACCTCAACAGAAATACTTTCTCCATCTGAAATAAAATATTAGTGTTGCTGTTGATGTACTCACTTTCCCCAGGCAAGCTCCATCATCAGATGGTCTTAATTGAGTTCTGACACTCAGTCTAATCAATCTGTGTTAAAGAAATAGCAAAAGAACTTGACTTTAGTTTTGGGAAAATTACATATTTAAAGTATTTGAGTGTCAGCCACAGAGTGATTTTACATTAAGTGAAAGCTGCTGGTAGGAAAAGAAAATTGAGAATATCTCAAAGCTACCCAGTCAGCTCCATTCGCTGCACTTTTTAAGAAAAGAAACCTTGTTGATCATAAATGAGAGCCTTGTGTATTCCTGATATGTTATTTTTAAGAAACCTTGCTTCTTATCCACATAAATATCAGAGGAAGTTCAAAATTGCTATTTTACCTCCATGATACGTTCATTTTCTGTTTTCTCCCATCCAGAAGGGCTTCCAAAGACTAAGTACTACCTCAGACTGCTAGAAGCTAGTGAGGTTTTACTTGCAGAACCAATGGCCAAATGATGGTTGGGTGGTCTCAAGTTTACTCAGCACCTAGATGTTATATGGTTTCCAGAACTTCTGTGGTTGAATTTGGATATTTCAATTTTTTATTCTGAACACTAAATCATTATTACGTATTATTCAAGGAGTAATGGAAACCTGTTAGCTTCAGCACGGTATAATAATATAATGAAAGTCTGAATTATAATTTCTTTGGCATTTAAAATGTCACTGTGTACATTTTTAATTATTTACACATTACACACTCCTAAACCTATACACTCATTTGTGACAACCAGACAGTTTCAAAACCATTGGTTATTTTGCAGCAAAGGCTTGGAGACTCAGAGTAAAAGCTTCAAAAACATCCAAGGATTTCCTTCTACGTGATACTGTTCATTTTCAACTTGCTGTTTCTTATCTCCCTTTACAGAAACAACAATGCCAGAGAAAGAGTATTCTAGACCTGGTTAGTTTTAATTATCTGGCAGCAAAAATTAGCGACTTGCAATGGAATCTTCTATAGTTGATGAGGCTGGCCAAGATACGTTGCACTCACTATCCCGTCTAAGGTTCGACATTGGCATTGGCCAAACTTTTAAAAAATCAGTTTGATTGTAGCATTATCAATACTAACCATGCCATCTATCTTCCCTCAGTATAATACACAAAAGCATTAGGATTCATAGCAATCATGCAACTGAACAGAAAAGGCAATGAGAAACTCCAGAGCCAAGATGTAGCTGAAATTTTTCTCATCTCCCAGAAAGCAGTTAGTTGTCTAACTCACTGCTCTGAGGATAGTCACAGTCCAAACACACCTAGTAAGGCATCCCTTAGGTTCTGACAAACAACTCGCTTTGTCAAAGTGCAGCAAAAAAAGTCCATTTTTACATATAATAGTTGGGCGGTTGGGATACCTGTCATGAAAGTAGGATACCTAAGTGCAGGTCCAGCCCTGTCTATTGTTGTCAAGTCTACATCTCACATCTCCAAGGATTCCCTGGGATTGGTTGGAAAGGGATAAGCATTTCTTCTCTTCTCCTGGTAAAGATGGACTATCGTGCAGCAAACTGCAAAATAAAAGCTCTGAGAATTTTGTAGGCAAAGGGTAAATTGAAGCAGAAAGAGACAGCAGTTTTCTAAAGATTACACACTTCTGGGTCAGGGTCGGGTTTGAAACATACTGCTCCCAGTCAGTGCTGATACTGTCTTCTATAGGTATTTCTTGGTTTTGCCTTAAGACTTCTTTTCGGGGCAGGGAAGTCAATATTTTTTGGATTTTTTTGGATTTTTTTTTCAATGTCAATGTGCTTATTTGCTTACTCATGAAACCAAATGACCGAAGCACAATTGAAAAAAATTTCTTAGTTCTTGTGTGAAGTATTTTCAGCACTCTCAGTTGCTCTCATGGTCCTATGTGTACCCAAATTAAGTTTTGAGAAAAGTCTGCCATTTTAACCTTAATTTGATAGGAAAATTTGTGTCTGAATTAACAGATGACCTTGTGATTTCTCAAGCTCCTCATTAGCTTCCCCTAAGTACTGAGGACACTATCTTCTGAGTGCTGAGTACCCACCTGTATTGAAGTTCTCAGGTTTGAATGATCATCCTGAACCATTTCAGAAACCCAGAGTACTTTCACTATAGGAGTCTGACACTCCTATTCCATAGTCTGACACCTCTGTCTCTTTAAAAGAAGGAAAAAAAAAAGGAAACATGTCTTTTTATAGACTCCATGTCAGTATTTTCTGTTGCTAGTTTAGTCTTTCTGTCTGGGGATGACTTTTCTCTTGGCAAAACCACAGGACTAGGAGAAGAGCAGATCAGTGCAGACACCTAGATCATCCACATTTACACACATACACACATGAAAATCAGCTGTGAAGAATACTCAGATCTGGAGCTAGCAGTGATAACACTGCTTACCTGGCTGTTATGCTCCAGACTTTCTAAAGCACTCTTTTTTACTCGGTACTGTCTACAATGTTAGCCCCAAACCAACAGTCCCTTGATTATTCATTGCAGCTTCCAGGAGGCCAGCTGCCATTTCTGCCACTGAGTCATAGGTATTAGATTTTATTAGGCTTGAGTACACATGATGCCTTGTTTGGCATAGTCACATCTGTGTCATGAAAATTAATGAAAAAATATTTTTAGATCATTTGCTGATTCACTGATTTAACTCATTCACTCATTAAACATCTTCTTTCATGTTCTATGTCATTTTTCCTAGTTGCAAAGAATGAACCAGCTTTGCAGAAATACTTGAATCAATCTTTGGCTGTGATTTTACAAGGGTATCTGTATGGATAGGTCATTATAGAGTCCCTTTACTGAATAAGGGACTTAGATACTGTAAACCTTCCCAGCAGTCCCAAAAGAGAAATACTTTCTCACTCCAACCCCACCAGATGCAACACACATCATATTCATAGTTTCAAAAGAGCTGTCAACAGCGTGTGCCAGAATCTCAGTTGCCCTGGCATTCAAATGGTATTTCACATGACATACAAGTGGCAACATCAAATTAAAGGAATAATGGCACACAGTACTACAGAAATATCTATTGGATTGATGGAAGAGTAAACCAGATTGCAGGCATCTTGAGTGACACTCTCTTCCATTTACCAACTCAAGAGAAGTACTCATATCTAGGACTATCTTTCCCCACAAATGTCTTTCACCTCTCTTTTTATAATTTTGGTATTGGTATATACTCCTTTTCTCTCTCTGGTATCAGATTATGTTTATTCTTTCAATTCCTGGTGCAGAAATCATATCCAAGGCCAGATTATTTCTTCGGTCATCTGCTAAAATTGGCTTCTTTCTGCCTTCCCACAAACTTATCACATTGGTGAAAACATTAACATTGAAATAACCTAGCTTGTTTGTTATGCCTCTGGAGGAAGACGTTTACCATCAGCCATCTGAAGTTCCAGAACAGCCTCCCAGCAGGAGTGGAAACAACCGAATCGGGTCTAATGTAGGTTTTGCTACCCAACAGGAGTTACCTCCAGGAATTAGGAGGCTCTTTCAAGGTGTGTTTGCTATGTTCCTGTGTTATTCCTTCATCTCTAGGAGCAGAATCTATCTTCATAGAAGAGTTTATTCCTGTTAAGCATCTGGTTATGGACTAGTACATCCAATGCAGGCCTGATTAGCAAGAATCTATTGAAGAGCTGCACTTATGTCTTATCTATGCAGATAACTGTAGGATGGGCCCTGGGTCATCTTGCTGAATATTCTGCAAATCCTGCATTATGTAAATTGAAAATTGTTTGGTAACCTCAAGTCCTGGAAACATGAACCAAAAGTCTGGTGGTGATCATGCTAGTATTTAAAGTCCTCCGGAGAGCAGCCACTCATACAGCTCTCTTTGGTCCTCTTGCTTCATGTTTCTTACATGCTGTGGGTAGTCTGCTTTCAGTCTGTTGTCCCTGTACCCCTCATTGCTCTTTTAGTGTCAACCAGAAGCCAGCTGGCTGGTCCATCCTCCTTCAGTTCAAAGTTACTTTGGCGATTACTAGAATAACATGGTACTCCCTCCAAGAGGCCCAGTGGCTGCTTTTGTCCAGTCAGGCTTAAATGCCCTGCCAAAGAATTCAAAGAACATCTTGTTTTACAAACACAGAAAGAAATACAAGAAATTCTTCCTCTTCACATGCCAGAGTTGATACTTTTTATCTACAAAGCCTGTAAGAGACAGCACAGCCTATCCCCTTTCTCCCATTTGCCTTCCCCGTTGGCTCTTTGCTGTGTGCACACCATGCAGGGTGAAGTTTGCACAGGTCTGTGCAATACCATTTTAATGTATTTTGGTTTGGCTGAATGCTCCATGAGGCAGAGACTGGGGCCAGGAACTGAGATTCCTGCAAGCTGCCCATGCGAGCCCTGGGATCACCATCTGGGGAGCCAGGCCCTAAACTGGAGGTGCAGGAGCTGCTCGTGTTCTGAGCAGTCCACCGTGGCTCTAGTGGGCAGAGGTGGGTCAAGTGATGGTTTCCCAGTGAAATTCTTAGGAACAAGAAAATGCTGTTCTCAACAGAAGGACCAAGCATCTCCTTATCAGGGAATTCAAGACATATCTAAGAGCACCTGAAAAAGCATATTCATAAAGAAGGAATGGGGACGTCTTGTATGCTGAGTTCCAGCTTTTCTGCTAGATGTTCTTTTCTCCAGCAATACTGAAGCATGATTGAAGCAGCAACAGGTTCAGAATAACCCACTGACCAGTTTCCACTATTGCTTAATATAATCTTTGGACTGGACAGGCTAGTTTATGGCCGGCCCAGCACAGCCCAATGTGGCTGCAGTGCCCAGAAAGGTCTGGTCCTTTTCCCACCTAATATTTGGTTCCAGGATCCAACATATAGTATAACACCACTGTGTTACAGCTCCAAATAGGGGTTGTTATCTTACAATTGCTGGTTGTATTTACTTTGAGAAAAGTATTTAAGAAGACAAATGTCTAAGATAGTTGTGCTGCAGCTGATGCACTTTTGATGTGGTTTGTGAGAAGAGAGGGCCATTCTCAGTGAAGAGCCATGGGCCACAGAACTCCTCATCCCAAAAATTCGGGACAAGGATGAATAGCAGCAGCAGATGAAATGAGCACACACTCAGAAAAAAAACATCTTCTGCAATGAATTGTTTTCTCAGGCCTACTGTGAAAAATTTAGACTTCTTTCTCCTTTTCCCCCCCTGAGAAATGCTTTACATAAGTTTTAAGCAGTGATAAATAGTACGGTTGCCATAATGCCTTAGTCTTGATTGATTGGTATGTGTATCGTATGTGGTATGTTATATGCTGTTTTTCTGACACTGGTTTCCTGTCACAAGTCAAATGTCACTTCATCTGGAACAATGGCTGAATTTCCAGATGCAAGGTAAGAGCTCCGATAAAAAGGATAGGCCAATCATGTTTCACATTGGTGAAAATCAGAAAGAAATTAATTTCAGTATAGTTCCTTTGTGTTTACATCAGTGTCACTTAAAGTAGAATGTAATGCTGTAAACAATTCTAGTCAGAAATAGTTGTTTAAATACACTGCTCCTTGCCAGATACAGTGACTGGCATATGCACAGAAATGTGCATGCTTGCTTGGAGGACACCAGGGTGGCAGCACTGAAAGACTCATTTTACCTTCCCATCTGGCACAGGGCTCAGAAGGGTTAAATGCGTATCTCTGCTAAGCCCAGACCTACCCTGTCTGTGACAGTAACAGCTTTGGTTTGATCAGGCTGTCAGCAGCTGTGGTGTCATGGTCACATTCCAGTGTCGTCATCCTGCGCTTAGGAGCAAACTGTTCACAGAAGTCATAAGAGAAAAGGAGTATGAGAAGACTGTGTCTGAATTTACTGTAGAGACTTTGTATTTGGTTGATTTTTTTACCCCATTTTAAAACTTTCTGTGTTATAGAAAAGATGTTGAAAAGCAAAAGAATAAATCAGATTCTGCACATGAACTATTTACTGGAGAGAATGATACCACTCATGCTGGGATTACCTGTTATAACATACAGATACTGCAATAAGCCTTTTCAAAGATTACCCAAGCATAGGCATTGCAGGAAGCATGGCAGCATATGTGTGTAGTAAGGGTTAATATAGTCTGGCAAAGCTAGAATGGTAATTGAAGAAGACGACATTACAGGCTATGGCTCCTGATGAGATACTCCTTTCCTGGGGTGTGCTGGAAGTCACAAGGCCAAAGGCCAAGTGACTTCATGCTTCTCAGAAGAGGCCATGACACATCCTGGAATGGCGTGTGGAAATTTCAAAAACATCTTCTATGAGCAGAGGCCTCCTACAAACACCAGTGTGAGCCCCAGGACATTTTTCACTTATGGTGGTTAATTTAATAATGTGGCACATTGCTCTGAACAATTAGGGACAGACATTCAGCTCTTACTTGTAGATTATCCCAATACAATCACATAGTTTCATGCCTGTCTTTCTACAGCCATTTTAGATGATCAAAATGGGCTTTTTTATGCATTTAGACAATTCTAAGTGCCATCCTGTAGAAGCTCAAGTCTGATTCTTGATAACCTTGATAAACATGCACACCTCTCTATATGTGAAGGCGAATCCTTTCTTAGAACTGATGTTTTAAGGATTAAGTTACAGAAAAACTGTACTCCATATGGGCAGCACTAAGTAAGTAAAACCAAACACAGCCTGAAGTGTAATAATATCAGAAAAGCAATAATTTGAAATGAGGTGGCTTGTTACAAACTGCAGCCTACGTGGAACAGAAGTCCAATCCAATTTCTTTCTCCCCAGCCCTGGAAGGTTTGAGGCCCAATTAGTTATGCTCTCTACAATGCTGTGAGATCCTCATGTCATGCTCTGTAAAACAGCAACTGTATTTCGTTTTCTATCACAAAATGATATATTAATGCTTGTCTGAAGCATAGACATTAGGAGCCAATGGCAAAAGTGAGATGAACATTTAGGAGCTGGGGTATTAGTTAAGGTCCATAAGCAATAAGTACATACTTATGTCTTTCATAACATACCTCAACTTTCACTGAGAACAAGGTATTGTAGCAAATCATTAACATTAGTGGAGTTATACCACTTTGTACTAATAGAGGATGGTGGCCATTCTACCTTCTCAATAAAAAGACACACTCCCTTGTAAATTCAAAATGTGATGATGGCTGGAAAAAAAAAATGCATTTGGTTTTTTAAAGTCTTTCTGTCAATAGCATGACAATCACAGTACACAAAAAAAATTACCTAAACAGTATGTTGTTAGAATGTAATTCATATACATCTACATGAGCATTAAAAAAATAAAGAGAAAAAGAAAGCGGAAGAGTACAAAGCTCCATCAAGTCCATGGGGATCTTCATTATAATAACAGATCAGCTTTGGAAAGCATTGCAGTCCATGCAAATGAAAAGGTCTCTGTTGGCTAAGTTGCTGTGTTTTTTTACAGAACTTTATGAAAAAGATATGGCCTAAATTTTCTTCTGATTAGGAGTCGGCTAATGACTAGTTTATATAAACCCATTTTCTGTTCTGCCAGTGCCAAGTGCACTCATTTGCTGGTGAGTGCCCTGAAGATATAGTCCACATTGCTCAAGGAGGCTCCCTTTTCGGAGGACGGCAGCTTCGAAGTGGGAGACGCCTCTGTGAAGGTTCACCGCAAATCTCAGAGCCCCTCTGGGTCTTCGGTCTGGAAACACTTTTGTCCATGCAGGGGCTCGGGACTGGGGTGTGCCACAGCAGGGAGCCAGGCACCAGCCGTGTGGGACTGGGGGCTTGTTTTCCTGGCTGAATGGTACAAGGAAATCAAACTCTCACTGGGAAAATATTTCTTAGCTCTGGAGAGCCCATTTTTTTTTTGTTTATTTAGCTGTAGATCATGTTACATTCTTCAGAAACGCAATCACATCTAAGCAGAATGAGCATGGTGTCTTCTTGAGTTATACAGACTTTGATCCTCTGTGAGACTTGCAATAAGATGAAAAATAGGGTGAGAAAATTACCTGCGAGTATTTGCTCACCTAGAAGAAAAGTATTGGCAATTTTTTCAGAAATACAAAACCCATTTGTTTTGCCTTGCTACTGGAGCAGGAGCCCAGGAGTGAAGAGCTAAGGAGAACCCTCAACTCCTGTCAGCTGTCATGCTTCGATGACTTCAGCAACAATATAAGGCAGCTGAGGGCTTCCCAGATGGGTCCTTGCTCCCTGCTCTGCTACTGACTTACTGCATTGACAATCTCAGCTTACTCGTTTGCAAAGAAATGGCTGCAGCAGTGTTGACCAACTTGCAGTGCTTTTCTCATGCTTAATCAGTAGCTGGCAAAATATTTGAACATTGAGCACTAATAGTTTAGGGCAGTTTTTTTGTGGTATGAAAATCAGCATGTTAATGCTTCTGTTTCAGATCAATCTTACAGTTAAAATGAAAAGAATATGCACTACCATCCTTCCTCTTAGGACAGTCAAATGTATTCACCTCTACTTAGAGAAAAAGCCATGAAATAACCATAAATTGCTTCAGCAAATTACAGTCTAGACTTGCTGATTTGTTTTAACAACACGAGATATCAAACCCATATGCAAGCATTATTGTAAACTGCTGTTCCTAAATGCCTGTAAACGCATTGTCCTGTAGACTAAGTATCACTGCAGCCAAGTAATTACTTAGATTTAATGTGGAATTTGTAACAGGAAAGGAGTATTCACTGTTTCACTCATAGTAGTCTGGTTTTTCTCTTCCTCTGACTTCTTTAGACAGAGCGGCTGGGTCATCACTATCATTTGACAGCAATGCAGCTTGCAGAAGATGAGAAGGCTATTTGTGGTTAGGTAACACCGACACAGACAGTGAGCTGTGTACCTCTGAAAGGAAAATGAAACAGGAGTTGGGCTGAATTTAATTTTTAATGCTTTTTTGTGGTTGTCCAAGTTTATCTTTATAATTCCTAGTACCCACAAGATGTACTCATTTCCTTCAGGACAACAGCTGTGGACCGCATGGAGGATTACCTTTGTGGTTTCCCCACATCTGAGCTTTGCCTTCTTCTAGAAAATCGTGAAAGCTGCCATTGACATGGTCTCTTTTCGTTTGATAGGTTGTGGTGTTCAGCCAAGCACATACACATCAATTACAGGGCAGTCACAAATTCACAATAATTTCCAGTCAAAATAAAATGTGTATGAAACCTTTGCTTTTCATGGGCCAAAGGTTTTTACAAACTATTCATTATAAAACAGATTGGTACAGCTATTCAAGATTTTAAAACCCAGGAATCTAAAGTTGAGGGCAAAGTAATCTGATTGTATTGTACCTGTGACAGTGGCTTCTTGGGCTGGGGCTTACTGGTTGCATCACTGGCTAGTTAATTTTGGAAACTGGAACTATGAAACGCACAGAGTTATTGAGATACTGAATTGCTGTACTAAATCAGTGGCCTTTAAAAAGTCTGACAAAAAGAAAAATACCGAGGAAATCTGTTCCCTACAAGTGAAATATTGCAAAAGTGCATTGTAAACATAGAGCAACTGACACTGAAAACAAGGCATTACCACTCCCCCCTCCGCTGCAGTGTTGGTTTTACGGTACGTGTTTGTTCCCCTGTGTTCTGCACACATTGCTCTTGCAGAATACACAGGCAGAACAATGAGGCCACGGTGACACTGTAACCACACTGCTTCTTGTGCATACTAACCTTTTAAAATGCTCACTGCATAGTCCGGGATCTGACTAACTGCATTTAGCTCCTGCAGGATTTTCCACCCTCTCCCTCAGGATAAGGCAACAAATTGGGGGAGAAATTTGTTCCGAACATAGCAGCGAGGCATTTGCAGTCTTCTTTATACAACTGCTCAACTGCTTTTTCAGTCTCAGCTTTATCAAACTCAGCAGATAAATGATATATGCCCTTCCCATTTCCTATGTGAGATCATGAGTGAGGAGGTGCTTCTTGACAGATGTCCAGTGAGTATTTTCAGAAGTGATTTTTCAGTAAAATGTAACCGTTATAGCTGTCTAGTCAATTTAGCAGTGGCATCTCAGTTTTCAAACGTCAGCCAAGTTTTCTCATAGCTGTGACTAAAGAAGTTCAGTTAGAACTTCCTAACAGGACAAAAGAGCTCTTTTTCTCTGCTTAAAATTACTTCAGCACAATTTCTTCACCTTCAGAAAAATAAAAGGTGATGTCTCTCAACCAGGGAAGGAAAAAAATCAAGACAGTTTGATAGTCTGAAGAGAGCAATGTAAAATGAGAGTAGGTATGGCACAAATCCTAAGGTCTTTGCTTAGAATTATTACAGACATTTAGGTACAACTTCTTTTGGCATCCATGGGATGTCAGTACTCTTTTGGTTCTCCCAAGGATTTTGGGCAGATCCGCTCCTACAGAAACAAAAGGCATTTGTGTTATTGAATAAAGATGGAAAATGAGAACAGTAAAAAAGCACTTGTAGAATATCAATACGTACCGAGTTTGACCTAGATTATAAAAGTTTCAGTTACATTTGCTAAGAGCTCACATAATTATCTGTGTAAAAATACAAGCAGTAAATCCACACAAATTACAAACTTAAGTTGCAAACAGCTCTCATACCATCTCTAGCATCCTAAGGTGTAATTTCTAAGGAATTTATACATTCCTTGACTTTTACAGTTATGGAAATGTTAATTTTCTTGTTTACTACCAGAAAGTATCGATACAGTAAAACACATTCTATCTAAAAATTCCCCACTTTAATATGGGTTGGACCATTTCATGTGAACTCCCTGCAAAAGCCTAAATATGCCATTCCATCATTTTATTAGTACATAAACTGTGCTTGATGCATCAGGATCACAGAACAACAAGGTGTGACCCACAGGATGACCTAAGAAACTATTTGTGCTGGTAATATATCATGTTCTCTGTTCATAACAAAAATATGAAATACAAATTGTCTGACAAGTGAAAAGAGTACACTGTATAGCTCTAGATACTTTTAATATTAACACTTTGGGTATTATTAACATATTGCCTCTTGCTTCTGATTTACTGGAAAAATATAGTGCAGTATATTGCAAACTCTTACCATTTATAGAAGTAGAAATTAAATTTATTGACTAGGAGCAATTCCAGTAAATTCAGGACCAAATGAATCCCACACATTATCTGTGGATCTCTTCAACACACTGGTGAACATCAACTATTTCATGAGACCATATTTACTAGTTTGTCATCAGATTGTAAAATATTTTACCTAAACTGTTGTTAAATGTAAACCAAAATAAATACTGAATAAAATCCAAGATGATACTGAAGTTAATGATCAATTCCCTCCATCGGTAGAGACTTTTTCTTTCATTCTGATTTTCAGAAGTAAAATACTTTTTGAGCAACAGCCTGAACTACTCAGCCGAGAAGTGATCCAGTTACAACACTTTATGTATGGTGTGGTTCACAGTAGCTACTTTTCTGACAACTTTTGCAATTTTTAGTTCAGAAATAGTCTGCGGTTCACGTAGTGGAATAAGTTCTTGTTCCTTTCCACTTAATGACCCTGGGATTTCCAGCAGTGATACCTTTGAGAAGAATGCTGTGGTTGAAACTTTCAATTGCTGTACTAATGCATCTCTGGTACTCATTGTAGAACTACTGTGCAATTGAGGGGAAGACAGTAACAACTATTATTTTTAGCAGCCATCTATTTGCAAAGCAAAGTGCTGATGACTAAATAATTTGTTACACATGTACTGGTCCAGATTCTGCTTGTCTTTTGCAATCAAAGCTCTCCTTGGTGTGTCTAGGAGAACTGAGAGTGCAAGCATAGCCAATTCATTCCCCTAAACATTGAAGGACATGTTTTTCTACTTTTCTACCCATTGAGTATCAACATACCCTGGAAATAATATTTGTAGGATCAGTCACAGAATAAAAACAACATTTACTGAAAGTGAAAAATTTTCCTTTAGATTTATAACATGCTTATACAGGCAGGAAAAAAATTAAAACTATTAATACTAAAAAAAAAAATTAAAATAGCACAGTGACAATCCATATTATCATCTAAAAACAAGGATGTCGCAAAACTACTGCCACTAGCTGGTCAGTATCTGAGCTCACATAACTGATTGTCATTCCTTTGATCTCCACCATATCTCTTAATTTACACGTGCAGGTGGTCTCATTCACTCTTCTAAATGGTATCCAATGTCTACATCTAGATTAGTAAATCAAATAGTGCTCCCAGAAGCAGGAAATCAACTGTCTCTACTTCTAAATTGACAAAACAGTCCTTGGGATGGCTGTGTCCAAGGCCAGCTTGCAACCTCCCAAGTAATTCCTGGGTGCAATTTAGGAAGAGGCATAGGCCAGAGCCCTTTGCAGTTTGGATGCGGCCACCATGTTTGGGAGGACATGAGAGTTTAACAGTAGAGATGCAGGAGTTTAACAGTATAGATGCAGGCCACTGACAGTGTTCTTCAGTACCAAAGAGTGGTCCTGTGCATATGGATTTATGCACATGGGCGTAGCCAGTGAGGACCACATCAGAGCACAGCTTCCGACACCTCACCCACAGTAAATACAGTTCTTTCACCAGGAATTTCAGGATAGAGAATATGGCAGTCTGAACAGCATTGCCTACAAGCATGAGCTTTTTTTGTATTACCAGAGAAGTACATGAAGTTTCAATAACTCTCTTAATTCTCACTACAAAGGGTCTTTCACCGGAAAGCTCTCATATCCTGGCATCCGGGTTTGAGTTCAGGTCCTGTGATTCATTCACTGGAGGCAACTCCATTGTAGGAGTATCACAGACATTTTTCCCTCCTAACCTCCAAATGGTTGTTATTGTAGTTAGGGGTGATCTAGCCATCAGCTCTCATTTCTGTTTCTATGATGCCAGTTCTCTGAGAGGTGTTATGAGTGTAAATGACAACACAGTATGGTTCTTAAGCTTGACAGGGGCTATTACAATGTATATATTCAGCATTTTTTTCCCTCTTGCCTGTGGAACTAGGCTAAAGACATATGCACAGTTTCTTTGGGTTTTCACAATAAGCAATTTCAGCACATAAGCTGTGTTCCTCTCTGGTCAAAGTTTCCATCTGTGGCTTACTTTCAGAAGCTGGAAGACAAGCAGTTGTTTTGCAAGGAAGGGCTGTTGACATCAAAACTATGTTTGAGGCAGGTCTGGAGTGCAGCTTGAAATTATAACTTCCCTTATGCTTTGGTCCTTTTGAGAAAAGTTGTAGTTGTACAAAAGGTAGTTGATTATTTTGTGTGGTTATAGAAGTGTTTGGGTTCCGTGGATGCATAGCCACTCACGATATTCTGGAGATATTAAGTTTTAAGACCTGGAGATGAGTGAAGCAGAAATTTAAAAAAATGACCAATGCAATTCACTTTGGTGTCTTTCAAAGATGTTAATTTTTACAGATCCTACACCAATGTTCTAAATACCCATCTCTAAGGACACATCAGGTATTTTTACATTCACTGCTGCCTTTTGCAAAAATTGCAGTTCCATGGAATGGAAAATGAGTAATAAAAAAAATGCAGAGGAAATATTTAGATAAAACAGGCAATAGAATTCACCACTGGACTGAAAGGAAAAAGAATGCATTTTTTACTCGTACTTCCAGCGCAGTCTCATTAAAACCTAGGTAAGTGTTGGGTGTGTATTTCCTCGATCTTCTCACAATGGTATTAATGTAACTAATTTCTTATTAGTTACGACACAAAACAAAAGTAGCAGATGTGTGAAAATATTTGGTCAGAGAGTATGCCCTTAAATTTCCAAGAAAGTTGGATGCATGTTTATACAGTTTTGGAAAGGCATAGTATTCACTTCAACTCTGTGCTCCTGGCCTTTACCAAAAAGCTAGTGAGATGTGACAAAAGATCCAAGAAGTGCCTGCAGATGTATTTTAGAATGAAAAGTAGCTTGTTAGGGAATTTAGGAAATACTTCCTCGTGCTTATCAGTTTCCATACAGAAAATGAAAAAAAACCAAACCCAATGTTCATTTTTATAGTAGCTTGCAATAAAGTATATACTAATGTGCATTATATCAGCACCTCATACAATTTGTAATTATTACAACTGGGCTGTTATAAAGCTGGGGCTACTTAAGTGTGGTGAGAAGTGTAAAGAGGGCAGATCCCCCTCTGATTTCTGGCTGTTCACACATAGTAAACAATGTCAAGGCTATTCAGGCCACATTTGGGAAGCATATCTGATCTTCTCCACAGGTGCATAGGTGCATCAACTGCCATCAGGATTTAATGCTGGCAGACACTCTATTGGACACTTGCGTGGACCTTGATAGATGAAAGTCCCTTCCTTGTAATGACAGGGCCTCATCATAGAACAGGCAGGAAATTCAGATTATCAGGTCTATTTACATCCTTAATCAGTATGGATATCACTGTTAATGCTTCTGTGGAAGGAAAAGCTCTGCAACTTCTAGATTTGCCACTTTCAAATGTTTTATTTCCAAAGTAAAACATTTCTTTTGAATCAAGAATACTTAAAACCTAATTTGCCAATATGTGGGAGTCCTTTAACTAAGAACAATAGCAGGCAGACAGCAGAAGGAGGGAAAGGTTTGGGCCAGGAGGTGGGTCTGTTTTTTGTGGTTGTTGTGGTGGGGTTTTTTTACTGGGAAAAGTCAGACAGAGAAAAGAAGACAGTAGCTGCTAGAGAAGTGGAGGAGATCTGGAAAATTGCAGGGATAATAAAGATTATCTGCATGCAACAGTTGCGGGCTGAATGTTATCCTTGAGCATTCACCAGCAGTCTGAGCCATATCAGGTCATCTGACAGACCCTGGGGAAAAGAAGATCCAGAAATATGTTTGGAGTCCACAGTGAAGTCAAGAGAGGGACGTAATGGAAAAGAGGAGAGGAAAACCAAGATTTGCGGATATGTATTGATGACAAGGCCTGAAAAACTGACCTGTGAGCGGCAACAGTAACCCATCATATGACCAGAAGGACAACACAGAAGAAAAAGGAGAATTATTGCGTACTTGCTTCATGTGAGAATGGAAAGAAGAAACAAAAGATGGAAGAGAAAGGACATTCTGGATCAGGAAGAAAAGAGGATATATGGTGGAGATACGCGATGATGACAGCTTACACAGAAATCATGATGATATTGAGGATATCATCAGAAAGAACAAAAGGTGGAATGATACTCAGCAAGTTGGAAGAATAGAAAAATGGGACTTCAGATCCACACTAAGAAAAGGCAGGTCTGCCTTACAGAGCAGTCCTTGTTAAAGATTAATAGATGCGCAATTACAGAGAGCGGAAGGGTAGAACAGAAAGTTATGTGCAGTGTTAGTGTCAAGCCTTGGAAGAGCAGGTCATCAGGCAAAAGGATCCTTGTGGAACCGGAAAAAGTCCACAACCCATTCTTCACTTGGGTTAAATCCCATGGTGAGGTTCCAGTTACAATAGACGTGAAATGACTGTGTCATCTGAAAGAAAATATTCACAGAAGTGTTGTAAATCAAAGGGCAAAACCTAGTCATGTGGTATGAAGCAACAACCACAGGTCCACCAGAAGAACTTCTTAGAATGTGGACCAAATGTTTGTGAGGCAGGCAGATGGTCATAGAGAAGCTGAATGACTTTGGCAAATTTTCCAAGACGTTCAAGGCCAGAAGATCTGGAGCACAGTGACAAAATATGACAGATTTGGAAAACACATTGTCCCAGATGATCTCCTATGCCTCAGCCAACGTACAAAGTCTACCCATCACTCTACTATCGAAGCACACAAGTAAGAGGGCTCATGCCAGGAGAAGATCATGACATGAAAGCCACTCAAGACTAGCATCTGTTTTTAAAAAAACCCTTGCTCCTATTAGTACAGATTTGTGATGCTATTTTAAAAGTTGTTAAACTCTGAGTAATAAATCCTGCAATCTGGCTTTCAGAGAATGGGGCTTACAAACTGCACTAAGGTCATATATTGCACAAACATACTCATTTTTTGCCCTTTCTCCAAAGGAACCAGTGAATAAGTGAACCTTAAGAACCTTTAAGAGCCCTGGGGACCATAGAGCAAGCTTATGAGCACCAGCCTGGGAGGCATTGGCAAGATACACAACATCTGTGTTTGGAGCAGATAAGACACACAGACCCTTGGACAAGCTGAGATCTTTATTCTCTCCCACTAATAACATTCTCAATAGGGTGCAGGTGCCTCCTGTTATTTTGAGGAATTCCATCTAGCTTCTCCTGCCAGGACTTAAGAAGCCAAATATACACAAAGAGCATCCACCCAGTACATACTCTTACAGACTGTAATCGTTGCGGAATGGTGGTAGATTATTCACTGGGAAGGCTGGAGGCAAGAAGGCATGGTTTCCAGAGTCACTTGAATGCCAATATTATAAAAACTATACAATTGATGATATGACCTGCTTTACCTTTTTGCAACATATGGGAAACTGGAGGTTTTTTTTTTTGGTTTTTTTTTTATTGGAATAATATCTGGATACTGATGAACTCATTAGCTGATCTGAAAATCTGGAAAGGGCTCCCAAAGGCAATGCAGGTCCTAGTTCAAGAGACTAGGGAAATTAGGAAAGTCACGCTGGAACTTTAGTGTATAATAATTACAGATTTTTCAGGATCACTTTATGGTCAATAGCATTTTTATAGCACCTTTTGTTATTGAAATTCTTCACATTTTTTCCTGCTTGCTTTTTCTGCCTTCACAGAAAAGCATGAGAAGGACAAGAAGTGTTTTACAAAAAAGCAACAACACCTGTTTTATGATATGAAATGTAACACACATACTTATTTCTCCTCTGCATATATACACCAAATAAATATAGCCCATATGGCACTCTGAGTATGTATGTGTTCACATTCATGCCGCACATAGTTATCCTTTCAAGAAGTCACCTGCTAACTCATGTGCTATTCTGCAGACTGGAAGTGCTCCTACTGTGCGGTACTGCACTGAAGAAGATGCTGACCTGTAGGGCAGATGTTATCCCTGATAAATTCTAAGTCTGGTAGCGTATAAAACATTGATCTTTCTGCTGAATTAAGTATTGATTTAATTGGAGCTTTTTCTGCCTGCAATTTTGAGATCATGGAACACTATTTCTGAGGCTTGTACATATTGCTTGGTGGTTTGTAATATTTCAGTAATGTCTTGAGGCTTTCTGTTTCATTGCAATTGCATTTACAGCAATAAATTGTTCAACAAACACTGAATTTTATTAAACTGGGAAAATATGTGATAAAGAAAGCTAAACAAGCCTGCAGTCTGTTGTGCCAAAAGCAAACAAGTGTTTTCTTTTAAATGCTAAAATAATGTGTAAATGAGAGTCGGCACAACTGAAATGCAGAATAATTCCAAAACTGAAGTGTGTATAAAATTAAAGCTCAAGAGAAGAATGGTCACACCATCCAGCTGCAGTTCCACAACAGAAGGGATGCATCATTCCATCTGCAAGGAAATCCTTAGCCATTTTTTCCTGTCCTTCACCACCGTGGTTAATTGTTCAATATGGTTAACTTAACTGAGAGACTAGGTCCCTGGCCCTGAACTGGAGCAAATGATCCTCCTTTTTTTAAAGCTCTTTTGGGGTCAATTTTCACCTGCCTGTATTTACTGGTTGAGAACCAGCAAACAGTTGTACCAGTACCACTGAGGACACACTGTGTTCCCGGGATGAGACAACAGGTCTGTACAAGACAGTTGACTCTTTACATCAATCAGCCTTGCTGCCTGGTCTTGCGTATGGCGTAAGTATTGTCCCCCTAGACGTGATGCCCTCTATCATTTTTTCTCTTTGCTTTCTACTTTCCCTTCCCATCTTTTCTCCAGTGAAGAAGTGTGAAAGAGGGGACAGCCTTGGCCCCGCAGTTGCTGAGCTTCTTCAGCACCCATTGAATGACCATTAGGGTTCATCCTCTGGCCATCTGCAGCAGCAGTGCCATATTCATGTTGATCAACAGGCAGCTCACCCTACAAAACCCCATGTGCTGCCAGTGTGAAATAAAAATTGTTTGTTCAGTGTTCTGTTTTGTTTTAAATTAAGTACATATAGTTTCTCCTCCTCTTCTCTTATATCCTGTCTTGAGTGTTACAAAGCTACAGTTTGCATTTTATGGCTTTTATCATGCCTCCATATATCCAAGATAGGTAATTCAGAGGTGAACACTAGAAGGTAAAGCAACTGCAGTCATATCAGAAGGTAAGTTGTTTTCCTCTTTCTCATACTAATAATGTAGGAAGTTGTAGAAACATGAAACCCATCCCCTAAAGCAATCATTCCTATTTCACCTGTTCTTAAGAACCTTCAGTGACAAAGGCTCCACAGTCTGCCCAAACAGTCATTTACAGCACTTAATGACCTTTACCATTCTTTCCTTGGTGTCTTATCTTGGTGGATAGCAATTTCCCTGTAAGCAGAATGTGGTTATGGCTGATATAAAAGATCTCTTTCACTAGCCAGGGCTCCATTGCGCTCTTTCAAGCTGATCATCTCGTTAGGAACGTAAGTATTTCACAGGTTCCTGGCTGAAGAAGCATGGTGTCACTTCACACCAGTGGAGAACTTTCTTCAAAGACTCTTCTTTACAAGCCTTGTGACTGCAAAATGTATACATGAACAAAGTGGAATGACTCTTTCCTTAACTCACCAATTAGTAGACGTATAAAAACTTGCAAATGTCACTTCTTTACAATGGTGAGAGAAAGGAAGAACATCATAGGAGAGAAGAAAGAAAATTCTCAGGAGCTTTATGTTGAGAAATTTAATGACTCATTCCCTAAGAGAGAGAGAGAGAGATTTGCTAAAAGCATTGTTTTCTCTTTCCCATTTTCAGTGGCTGTAGCAAGGCTCAAGCGAGGACAGGAGATACTCCTCTAGGAAGAATTCATCTAACTAAACATAGATATTATCAATGAAGACACCTGCAGCTGAGCTAGTCCTCGTGATTCCCTTTACAGCTAAGGGAGAGAAAGAGTCGCCTGTAGGTTGTGATTTACTTTATGTAAATGCACCCCACAAATCCATAATTTGCTCTACTGACTACACATTGAACCTGAGATAAATAGCTTGTATATAGACATCTAGACTGTATGCATTTAAAGTGAAGTGAGATGAACCCTTCTGCTGCTGACTTTTAACATGAACGGTTTCCATGTAAGGAGTCATATTATTTGCAGGCAAAATCACAGCCTTGTTTTGATTAATTTTTTTTTTTCCTGAAGCTGCAGTCCATTGACACTCACTCATGCAGATTGTAATGATGTATTGTATATTCTTTTTTAAATCTTATGTAACAGCTCTAGTGTGTAACAATGTCATGGTAATTAGAATCACAGTTCAGATTATTATGAGGCATTTTCTGCTTGGCTTGTGCATTTAAAATGTTCTTTCTCTCATTTGGCAGCCATACTGCCAAGGACGTGGCAAGGCGGGGGAGATGTGTAAATCATCCACTAAAGTTTCTATGCCAAATTAAAGCTAGTGACACTCCAGGAAAGTCAGAATCCTCCTTAACTCTGTTTTCATTATCAAGCCATGAGAAAACTTCCTCCCCTCCTTGAAATTTTTCTTCCCAAATCAAGCAAAGAGGCCAGAAATTGAGACTGCCTCGTAACTCAGGGTGCAGCTGAGGCTTCACTACCAAAACCATCTGCAGAGAACCTCCCCAGGCCACCTCATGGGGAAGGTTCAGAGCACATCGCTCTGCTTGCTGAGGGATACCTGCTATTGCAGCGTCCATGTTCTACTACCGGTCTTCTACAGTCTGCTTCTGCTTCCAAAAAGAAGCCCCAGGCTGAAGAACTGGATGAAGCAATCGGTAGATTAGTGTTCGGAGAACCAGCAAGTATCTGATTTAGGGTTTTGTTAGCAGGGTACGTAGTCAAGGCATTCTTGGCCCTCTAATGAATTTCTTTTCCCGGTTGAGCTGTTTCATGTTTGGTGTGTTCATGGCTCTGGTAGAACAAAAATGCAGCTGAAGGGGCTGCTGCCTATGCTGATGTGCGTTACTACTGCAATGGTGGTGTCCCCATCCTTTGGATATGGATTCTGTTTTTCTAACCAGTGACTTGGAGTGTAAGAGCAATTGGTTAGACTAGTAAAACAGCAGCTAGCTGGCAGTGTGGAAACTCAGAGAGGTTGACCAAGCAGCCTGGAACAGTTTATAAGGAAAATGAGGGGTTAAATGACAAATAACAAGGTATACATTGCCACTAAGTTTCTAAGAGATCAAGGCAGGAGAAGGGCTGGAATACCTAGCAAAATTAATGTTGAAGTTTGACACCTCAGAAACCTACCCTAATTGCAGCAGAGCCTGGCAGCGCACGTTGTGAGCAGCGCATAAAACAAATGTGTGTGAATACCATATAGCAATATGGTTAAAACCAGGAATAAGGACTTTCAAATTGGGCAATTACCTTGTGCATGAATGGAGGTTAAGTCCTTTGCTTTGCTTTAGTGGTTTAGGTAAGTTACATCAGCTCCCTGTATTTTGATTTTCTCATCTCTAATACTGAGTTGAGAAACATGTATACAGAGACTTCTTTATTTTCCTCAGTATGAGGAGACGCCTTGCTCAAGGAACGGCATGGAAGGCATTTCTGCCTCTGCTGAAGCGAGAAAGGATTAGGTACCACTGACAAGCTGTCACCACCATTTTGCCTTGGCAGGTATGATAACCAGTCCCTGTTTCCACTAGGATTTACCTTTCTCGGTAAGGGGAAAAACATAAACCGTGGACACATCCATGAATAAAACATGCTGCCCTACAAAGAGATCACTCCCTCTCCAAGTCCAGTGATTGTCCTGACAAAATCACCTCAGAAACATCACAAAAATAATGAGATGTAGCTGAACACAAGGAGAGAACTTGGAAAGAGGAACAAAGTTAATAAATAAAGATTGGGGGAAAGCACAGGAGAATTCTTTGTGACACAGACACAAGGTTCAGAAATGAGAAGATTTTTAAATGGTCAGGATGTCAGGAGGGCGTTAAAAAGACATTCCGCGAGCAGACTTCAGCCTGGGGAGAGTGCTGTAATTCCCTTAACTTCAGTACAATTTATTTCAAGTCAGTCAAAAAAGACCCCAAATGTATATGACACAGTACTGCAGCTATGAGGAGATGAGTAACCGGGCTGGGAGCCGGAGAGGTGACTGCAGGTGGGAACACCCGACCCCTCTCGGCCGCAGGCCTACAGGCATACAGCTGCCTGCGGGGGCCCCTACCACCCTTGAAGGAAGTCCATGGGACCCGCTCAGCTGCAGGCCCCTGGCCCCCAGCCCTCCATCTGGCTCTTCCCCGTCCGCTTCCCCTACAGCCCACGGCTCGGGAGCACTGGCACGTCTGCTGCCCCAGGAGAGGGGCTCCCTCCAGTCCCGCCGCTTCTCGGCCTCGTTTCTTGTGCGAGAGAGAAGTACTCGTCCCGGCAGGCACATGGGCAAGCCATTTATTTCTTCTGCTCTGCCCTTAGAGGGGTGTTGCTGCTTGCTACGCGCAAGGACAAGGCTGCCGAGCCCTGCAGGCCTGCTTCAGGAGAGCGGTGCATCCACGCTTCCCCGGGGAGCGGAAGAGAAATGGGACGCAAACCCTGGCATTAGGTCAGCCAGAAATTTGCACCCGTTGCTCCCTCCCGCGCCCGGCACGGCTGTGCGGGAGGGCTGGGGGCGGCAGGGCCTGACTGCCCACCTCCCCGCCGGGCTGGCCCCGTCCTCGGGGTCCCCCGGGAGGAACAGGAGGCCAGCAGGCACGGGGGGCCCCAGCCCGACGCCCCCTCCGCAGCTCCCCGCCTGCCCCCGGCAAAGGCTGCTCCTCACTGCAACTGCGTTCGCTTTCGCTACAGGGAGTAACAGCTTCCAGCACCAAATTTAAGCTTCTGCAACGTATTACTCTTAATGGATTCTTACATTTAATTAATGCCCGCAGGATCTAGTTAAGACTCGACAAAAATTCTTAATTGAGCACGCAGAGAGCTGTCTTTGGGACAGCGGTTTCAGGCTTGTATATACTCAGCTAGTAAATGCTAAAAATGAAGCACATATTACCTGTCTCATGAATTGAGAAACTTGGATCTGTGGTGTTTGTTCATTTCACTGCCATTTTAAAATCAATCTCGTATATGCTTGAGAGCATCAAGCTGCAGAGGAAGTGCTGTTCGACTTGCTTAAGGATTGTTAATGTTCTCAATTCACCAAGCTGATTTATATTTCTTGTTTCCCCCAGCTTTCCGAAAGTGTCTCCTCTTTGCCTTTTTTCATGGCACGCTGAATGACGTAACTCTGGCATGTTCTCCATCTGTGAGTGTCAATAGCTGGGAAGATTTATAGCTCAGTGATAAAAATCTCCTCCAGCTATGGTCTCCACTTGTCCTTTAGTCTGGCAGTCAGAAAAAGGGAATTGATTTTCAATTTACTGTAAATACTAATGCTGAATTACAAGTTCAAAGTTTTACTGCTTTGCTACATATGTTCCAATATATAATAATTTGTGCTAGTCAAAATGATGAGGAAAAAACCTCCACATTTTTCAAGATGAGTTAAAAAATTTTTGCTTGGTGTTTCCTATTTGTGGTGACGCTGTGATAAAACTTAAAAACATGAAAAAAAATGTTCTCCTCTCTATATTACTCCTCACAGTAATCCCCTAAAGGAAATGTATTCATTTATTTTCTTACCTGTTTTTCTTTCATGTTGGGAAATTTTAAACTTGATGTGAGAAAATATCTGAAGTTCCAGAGTTAATAAGTGCCAAGCAGGATCAGGCTCAAAGGCAGCTACATTAATGCACTGAGTCCTTAAGTCACATGATCCAATTTTCTTGAATTTCCTGTATTTTTCATCCACTAATTTATCTTCTGGGACTGATCTTCATCATCGCTACACAAGTTAATAGTTACCTGTAAATGCTCCACACATAAAATGAAGTTTGTCCGTACTCTTGCACAGTGGGACAGACCATCTTACCAAGCAAATGAACCATTTTGTTCACGCAAAAGACAAATTAGCACTTTATTCATTCATGGCATACGCAGATCCTACACGTGTACATTCCTCCTGGTGCCACGACTCTCCCGGAGTTGTTTTCTCCTATCTCCTACCTACTGAAGGATGCCACCATTGTTACATTACTAAACTAACCCCAACGTTACTGAACTAAAATAGGTTCTAGATGCTACTGTGTGATGAGCCCAAGTATCTCTCTAAGCCCCATGTCTCCTGCACAGGACACAGACTTCCATGCTTTGCTGTATTGGTAAGCTGTAAATACAATTACTAGGTTGTTCTTCTTCCTTGGTAGGTGTCGCTTCTCTGAACCGTAATTCTGAATAAATTATTATTATTGAACTGACAGATGGGTTTCGTAATAAAAGAGAAAGGTCTTTTAATAGGAAACTGAGTGAAAAAGGATATTTGTGGAGTTTTGTTTTGTTTTTTTTTT